>CAUZXH010000234.1:0-13714 GCA_963584085.1 Pyrausta aurata
ACAGCCGTCACGGTCATTGTTCAGAAACTCCTAGCGCCATCTATGAAGCTCTTGTGGAACCTGTATCGACCACCTCCACCCTTACGTTTTATCACGCGATATCCCACCAATCAGCGAGAACCTACATGACGCGATAAATTCAAATCAACCAATCCGCGCCTGCCATCTTGTATAACGTTTTTTGTATCTAAAGATTTGCATGTAATGTACATTCGCTATAAGAATTTCACAAGTAAACGATCTCTTTGAAAATCAAGAAGTTTAATTTCGCTCCAACGAATCATCACAGGGCCAAGTCTGGCCAGTCATTATGCAGAACGGCAAAAAGGGTGTTTTGGGGCGATCTGTCGTTACGAGCGTTTTGGTTTCAAACACTCGTTGCGTCCTGTAGCCTGTGCACATCCTGTTGACTAATGACAATTGTTATTACGTTATTTATGTACCTGCATGTGCCCGAAGTAGTCGTTGTGCGCCATGATCTCCTGCACCTCGCGGCTGGGGCTGGAGCCGGCGGAGGTGAGCTTGGCCGCGTCCAGGCCGGTCGCGCCGCTGACGCTCGTGCTACCGCTCACGCTGTCGCTCACCACTAGACCTCCTGACACACACGAGATTCAAACGTCAAGACAAGGTTTACATAAAAAAGGACTCGTTTATGCGTGGTGTAACACGAACGCGACGCATCGCGCGTATGCGTCAACTCAACAGGGCCGTCTTTCACCTATTAGAGGCCTTGGGCACATTAGGATAATGGGGCCCCTATGACAATAGTTCTAGAGCACTTTTTTATTAGAATAGACAAAGAACGTAGATGTGCAAAGTTTAAGGTTTATTTGTATTGTTTGCAACGAATATTCGGCGAGCTCCTTGACCGAATAGCCGAATATTCGGCTGGATTTTAGCGCGTTTGTCCGCGAATATCTCGCGTTTGACTGGACCGATTTTGATGCGGTTTTCAGTTAAGTATTTGTTACATTAAGGAGAAGGTTTTAGTAACTATTTTAGTTCAACCAGGGACAATATAAGTACTTTCAAAGCATTTTAGCCAAACCTTTATCAGAAGCTGCTAAGCTTGTCTGCGATATGGTTTCGGTGATTCACCAGTGACAGTCACTTATTTTTTTATTGTTTTGTTATTGTTAGTAGTTTTTATTTTGTTATTGTTTGGTTGTTAAGTTAATTAAGATTAGGTTACGATGGGACTGACATACCATGTAAAAGTCCTAAATTAATAAATAGAAAAAAAAGGTACGTTATAATGTACCTTTTATTTCTATTTATTAATTTAGGATTTATTTATTATTTATTAATTTAGTGATCGGATAATCGGATGCATATTTACCTAAAGTTGAGGTGTTGGCTATTATGAAATGCACTTTTGAATCGAAAAAATACCGGGATTGCGGAATTGCTAAGTTTCGCTTTTTTTATATAGAATGAAATCGAGTGTTACCTACACTGTTTACTTATTCCAAGTTGAAATACACCACCTTGAAATAAGTAAACCTACAGACACGCCCGCGAAATTTTAACATTTTAAGTTGAAATACACAACCTTGAAATTTTCAAGGCTAATATGGAATACAATTTTATAACAAAAATTCCCGGGATTTCTGAATGTTTACTACTGTGTGTGTATGAACTTTCTACTGCTCTTCTAACACTTAACATACACATAAATTGATCGGGAGCTTAAAATTTACTTTAAGTTCATCAACAAATTAATAATACGTAATCTCAGAGTCCTTTTTTTTTGTTTCGTATTCCCGAATTTTCTGTCATCCCGGGTTTTATATTAAAAAATATTTTTTTAAGAAGCCGCCTCCATGCTATCTTAGCCTTAAATAAACATAAGGTAAATATGCATCCGATTACTGATTATAACTTAAATAATAATAACAAAAAACGTCGAAAAAATTTATGAACCGACATCAAATGAGTTTGGTTCTCCTATAATAGCGTTATTTTAGTCCTTTCAGTGTTTTTTGAAGGCGGTTCAATTTTTCCTTTCGTCAGATCCACTAGGATGAGACCGTTTTGAAATTTTGTATTATTATAATTATTGTATTGATACCGATCGGCCGATTATAAGTATTGATAGAAAATAATCACTTTAAAAGTAAACAGGCAACGATTTATCAGAGCGAGTATAATACTAATACTACTCCGGGTAGTTCACAAAGCACAATCTCATAGTCAGACAGAAACAACTACAAACAAATGATTTTTTTAGAGAGTCATGGTAATATTCCCATTAAAGATTGCAGAGACAAAGCTACGACAATGTGTGAAATATGTAGGAAAATATTCTGGTTTACAAGCAAGAATCAAGAAGAATAACAAAAACGAACAAATTAACCTTAGTCGGTAAGCATTTGTTAAGACAGATTTTCAGGCGAGAGTAGAGTAGGCAGTTATCGGTTTTCGTTTGGTAATAAAGTAGGGACTAGACTAGGGGGCCCCAACCATCGCGGGGCCCTGGGCATGTGCCCAGTGTGCCCAGTGGTAAAGAGGGGCCTGCAACTCAACTGTATAAGACAATTTACTGTGGCATTCGGAGCCGCGAGGCGAGGAGCGGCGTATGCTGAGAGGCACCAAACGTAAAAAACCTAACGCACGAAAGTAATCGATATGGATAGAAATCGTAACCCTGATAAAGCAAATCACTGTATTGTCTTCGTAAAGAAATGTTTTTGGAATGCGCATTGCACGAGAATTGGCACCCTGCACAGGTGCAACGATTATTTATTTTGGCAGTACGGCGCACCGCTACTATTTATTTTAACAGTTTTCCGCTCGACGCTCGAGATCGAGCAACGCCACGACGACCTGCTGTTTAACAGAGCAGCTACACAAAACGGGTTATCGAGACCGTTTGATTATGGTAAGATAAATTCTTTTTAAGCATCTATTGAACTACCCAATCGCACTCTCTCTCCCAATCAGCTCTTATAAAAAATACAAACAAAATTAATATTTTTAGCCCCAATTTGTTATATACAAAAAATTAAGAAATAGGTGTTGTCTGACCTGTGGAGTTCCTCGGCACGCCGGTGACGTCGGGCGTCGCCGACAGAGGCGGGTCGTCTTCGTCGCGTTTACCGGGTGAGCTGTAGATACACACAACATAACATTTTATTACGATCAAATAGTCGGCGCGTTAACAACCGAGTCATATAGATAGGAATATGCAACGCGCCGCTTTGAAGTAAGTGCGAGCGAGAAAGACTTTAGCTTAGTTCGGTAGTGCGGTTAAAAGTGAGTGACCTGAAAGCGTCAGGGGTCATGAGGTTCAGCTGCGGCGGGATGACGGGCGACTCGGGCCGCTGCGCGATCAGGCTGCCCGGCTGCGTCTGCAAGGAGCACGAATTCTTATTATTTCTTTCGATATCGAAGCGACAAACAGTGGGCTCACGCTAAAGCCTAGGGTCTAGACGAGTGTAACGTGTAATGTAATCCACCGTGTAATGTCACGATTTCTACGTGTGGACGGCACTACGAGCATTTCGTGTAACGTTCGCGCCGGTGCTCGCTCGGTTTTTTGCGCGAACACTAGGGCGCTCGCTGTGCTAGTCTGGACGGTGTTCGTATGCTATCACGACCTTCCTATTCAGCATGTTCGTAGCAAGTGTGGAGAAACAGCTCTTGAAATAGATTCGTTGACACAATTCGCTTTGTTTTCGTGCGCCGTCCACACTGTTGAATCTAAATTTCGCGTTATCTTACATTACGCGTTACGCTCGTCTGGACCCGGCTTAAGTGTACATGACAGTGTACGTGGTCAACTAACTGAAGCGCCACCTAGTGAGATTAAATGAGAGAAGAAAAAAAAACAGCTCTTGAGCTCCTCCCATGTTCCAAAAGATGTGATTTTTGGGTTGTAGCGAAACTAATCAACAGCTTTCCACTTTCATAACTTTGCGTAATCTGGTGCGGATGCTGCCTTATGACCTATCTATAAGTTTTTAGGATTTTGCCTGTGGTCCGGTCTATACAAAATTGCCCGCATCCGGTAATCATCATCGTTCTCTTGCCCTGTTCCCAGTTTATCTGGGGTCGGCGCAGTATGTTTTACGCTTCCCAGTATTCTATCATTCGTCACTGAATCATCCACTCCTTTCACACTCATATCATTTTTCACACAGTCCATCCATCTCTTCTTCGGTCGGCCTCTTCCCTTCCAGCCATCCACATTCATACTCATCACTCTTTTAGTTACATGACTTTCTTCCCTCCTCATTACATGACCGTACCAAGACAGTCCGGTAATATTGTAAGATATAATATTGTAAGATATTGTACCTGTTTGCTCATGAGCAGGCTCTTGAGCTGCTGGCTCTGCTGCTGCAGGATGCTGGACGCGATGCTCTGCGTCTCGCACGGCTTCTGCTCCAGCGCTAGGTCCGAGAGACCTGGAACAACAGTCTCTTTGAAAAAGTTGACAAGATAACCGTAGTTTAGTCTGTAGATTAGTGATATACTCTGCGATCGAACAGGAAGATATTGTGTGCGGAAGTTCTAATCACTGCCTTTGTTTATGTTCTCCAACGGTATTCTGAAAGTCATTGCTGGGCGACAACATGTTTGTCCCTTAATGTGGCACCTAAGCCAAAGTACTTGCACCAAATTAGTTAGTAGGTACTAACATAGTATGTAAGATGCATTGTTTTACTAATCCTATTTGGATCTATTGTTGTCCTTTACAATAAATAAATAATAAATAGTAGATTGTTATACAAGGGGAGAAAGCGAGCCATTTCACTGGAGATGTTTCTGGCGCTCGAACGAAGTGAGAGCGCCAATAATTCGAGAGTGAAATGGGTGCTTTCACCCGAGTTAAACATACTATTTTTCATTTCGACTGTGAGGAAAACATTAAATTTACAAAAGTGGTTGTAGATGTCTTGGTGAGGTATTATGTGGTTCAGCGAGAAAGGAAAACTCAAGTTTTGAACAAAATATGACAGTTGATTTACAGTACTAACAACACCTAACACGATTAGAAAGAATAACGGCGGGAATACATGAAAACAGAGTACAAAAAAGCAGAAAATATCAAATAATTAAAATCTTTGTAAAGAATATCGATCGATTTTTTTCCACAGATAATAACAGAATCCAAAAAGAATTTCTTTTTTTTTATAAAAGTTTTAACGGCTTTGGACGAATCCTTCCTGAAATAACACTGACAATATAAAATTAAAAAAAAAAACATCTTGGCATTATGGCGGGCAGCCAAATATTTTAATTGTTAATTGAATTAAGATTAGAAATTGTATATTTTTTTATCAACGATTATACATACCTACACAAATGATTTTCAATTTATAGCTAAGCAAAAATGATTGTTATTTTAATAACATGATGTGACTCAATTATCTTTGGTCCAAGCTTTGACTGCAGGCCTTGACTCTATGCCATGTCAATTAAAACTAAATTACTTTTCACCCTAGGGATGGATAAGCTATTTTCCACCCGGCTATCTACACAGGAAAGTTATATTTTCCGAACAGGAGAGATGAAATAATTATCTACATATCGTGTACGTTTTGTTGACCACCCCCGCATCACCCATATATCTCGATCGGTAATTAGCTCGCACGCGTGGACACTACCAGGGGCGTGCAATAAAATTTTATTGCAGTAGGCACATACAAATTTTGAGTTACAGCCCTGTGTAATTACGACGTAACACCATCATCAAAGCAAATACCTATAATAACTTACCAATAATTTTTGAACTGCAATTTATGGATGAAGCAGAGTGCAGTATGTTCTTTCTTTAATTGATGATTTAATTTACCGCCACAGGCATCAAGGACTTTTCAAGACCAACACTAGAGTGTTGGTCTTGAAAAGTCCTTGATGCCTGTGGCGAAGGAAGAAGTTCCTGTGGTTGCCATCACAAACGGTACACTGCAGTTTCTCCATCGTTTCGAATGCAAAACAAAACTTAGAAACACTTTTACACACTTAAAAAGCACTTAACTCGTCAAGTATGTGTGAACGAGACACAATAGAAATTCCATTATTATGCGACTCCCGGCAGTCGTTTGATACCTGACTGATTAATAGTAAATTTCAATTTTCTGAACACTCGCGGAGTTGAAGTTAAAAGCAAACTACATAGAAAAAAATGGCCGGCGAAAAACTTCTTTAAAAACAATTTTTGCATTACTTTTAAACCAAAAATCATGCTAGCACAACTTAATTTCATACAAAAAAACTTTGAATTTAATTTTAAAATTATCACTTATTATTATCATCGCTAATTATTTGATAATCCTAAAGCGCAGGAAATAGCTACAGTCGCGCCATCTAGTATTGTGTAGCTCTATTTGCTCATTTACCCCATACTAGATGGTGCGACGTTATCGATTTCCGCCTACACACACACGATCTTCTTTTAAAGAGTTTTACTTCAAATTTTCGATATTTTAATGCTATGTCAATACAATAAATAAAAACATGATTTATCAATTTGAAACCAACATTCGAACATAATTTAATACAAAAGTGTATCGTAATAAGTTGTGTTTTGATTAGACTCCGGAGTATTTTACGTCACTCTGCACGTGAAGGACAAAAGTACACTCCTCAATAGTGAACAGAAAGAGAAAGAGCATAGTATGCATGCCTACTTTAGGGGTCTAAAACGCGTATGTCACATGTCACCTTGAGTTGTTGAGTTTTCATATATGTTTCGGAAAAAATAATTAAAATTGTTTTATGTTTCTAGCTTAGTTTATACAGCTACATTGACATATGAAATAGGCATAATGATGAGGTAGGCACTGCCTAACTGCCTATATGGAATGCACGCTCCTGGACACTACCTATATGTATGATTCTACCACCGTTATGGTCTTACGTCTGTGCTTGCCGTAGCTTTGCATCGCACCATTTATTATTATTATTCTTCTCACCTAGATAACTTACCATGCGCAAGCGGCGTGGGCAGGCTATACACCAGCTCTCCCTCCTGCAACCCTTTGGGCTGCACTATGTACAGTCGCACGCGCACGCGCCGCCCGCCCGAGCCGTTCGAGCCGCTGCAGTCTGCGCTCGGGCTCTCGTGCTGAAGAAAGTGATCGTTATACACGGTGTTACTTTGCATCCTTGCCATATTCACAGAGGTAACTATATTACGGACACTGAACTCAAATCATAAAAAAATAGTGACCAAAAATTTTGATTATTTAATTTTATCGACAATCTGTTACGCACACCATTAACTAACGTAACGCATACACATCACTGTTGGCTGTTCATCGGAACAAAAGAGGCGCGGCGATTGCGCTCTCTTTCCAACAACGGGCGCGGGCGGCTAGGCCACGCCCACTTGGTTTATTCCTATTGCGACTTTTGCACGTGCCAGAAAAAAAATATGTTTTCCTATGTGTACTGTAAAACCAAAGTTTCCTAAAACTTTTTTAGCTTTATTTATGGGAGTCACTTATTTATCTAAAGTTATAGGTACTGTTCCCTTCTTTTATCTCTTTGAATATGGCAAGGATGCAAAGTAACACCGTGTATTTTACTCGATATACATTAATAATGTTGTTGTACAGTCGTAGTGAAATAACATTAGAAAGGACCAGAGACATGTTTTACTATTTATTGTAAATGTCCACCCAAATGTACCGTGTTTCTTTGTAAATAAAGAATTGAATTGAATTGAGATACTCGGAAGAAATTCAAAGTCAGAGTGAACAGGATTCTTCAGGGTGAGCTCGCTTCATTCGTCGACTTTGTATAACCTCATTAGGTCTAGGCTAGAGTCAAGAGCAAACCCATTTCGAATAAAAAAGAAAGACATAGAAGTTTTAGTGCTGGTACATTTAGCTTACACTTAAAGATATTTAAAGCTTTCGAAATCCCTAAATTATTGTGAAACATCCTAGTATGACTGCAAATCGCAAATCTGAATGTGAATACGATAATCTTTTTCTAAAACTAGATTATTTGATTACTAGAGTATTTGTGTATTTCTGTGCTACAATAATAATGCAAGGTGTATTTTTTTGTTCACTTTGAACCTCTATTACGTACCGGTTAAAATAAGAATGAACCTGTCAAACATGTCACATTCCTCCCGTTTCCCCGCGCACCCACCCGCGTTTATACGTTTCGTGTCAATACAGTTCATTTCTGCACACTTTTCTCACAGCGCAGTGACAGTGACAGATATTTCCATTCCATTCCTACGATTACCTGTTAGTACCTAACCTTCTCGTGCAAATGTTATAGAACCATGGATTCTCGATAGAATACTTACGTCTTGCATGTCGAACTCGTCGGGGTCGGCGGGCGCGTCGTCACCCGAGCCGTTGCGGTGGAACGGGTCGTCGCAACTCGACTCGCACTTGGCTTGCTCCTCCTCTGCAATAGTCAATTAATTATATTTATAATTAATTTTAGTCTATCATGGGATAGTGGTTATGGTGAACATTAAAATGAAAGTGAACTTTCTTTTGAAAGATTGTATTAGATCTTATTTAACTTGTTTCATTGGAAATCAAAATGTAACTAAAATGCTACTCAGTGGCATTGTGAAATGTGAATCTGGTAAGGTAATTGTCCGTATTTCTGTTTGGTTGTAATTCCGGATTTTTCTTTTCACAGATAACAGGGCATAGGGGGGCCCTACACTGCCATAAGATATCCATATTCTCGTTTATAGCCCGCCCTATTGCTAATTCTGGTATCACTGCGCGTACAGTGGCCCGGTATCAGAACCCGGCATTGTATGAGTTCGTTTACGGAGAAGCGGTTTTCACGCGGTTATGAAGCGTCTGAAACGGATGAAACACCGGGCGACGCCGCGAGCGACTCGGCTACATTTCTATAAGTTTGAATTTGCGCGTGGAATAACGCTTGCCACTCCATGCGCCATCTCACAAAGCCGCCGCGCAAAGCCGCACGCAACGCTGGACTCCCCGCGTCTCCATAAATGAGGCCTTATAGCCCTTCCTTTTGCTAAATCACTGCGCGAAAGCGCGATGTGGCTTGCGAAGACTTACGAATATAAATTATAAAATCAAAAATTTTCAAAATTTCAAATTTCAAATTCGTTTATTTCGGACAACAAAAATCCTTAGGTTAGTAATTACAATAATAAACTAGGTGTTAGCACTTAATACATAGCAAAAAATTAAAAAAATATAATAATTTATTTTATCACAAATCAAATTAAATTAAATTAAACAAATAAAACTTAGATCGCCATAAATAAATTAGTTTATCATGTACCTAAGATAAAGATAGTGTTATGCAATGGGTATAATATCAAACACAGAGTACTGACCGGCGTCCACTATACAGAAGCTGAGCACGGGGTAGGGCAGCAGGAACTCGGAGATGCTCTTGCAGTACGCCGTGGAGTCCTCCGCGTCGCGCGCCATGTTCAACACGTACAGGCTTCGCGACTGTCAACAATTATATAAACCATATTCTATAAAACATTTTATATGAAAACGATTATTTAATATTTAGTACATTGGTTAACACGTTCCGGGACAGTGCCCGCCTACAGGCGTGAAAACAATAAAACATCTATTGTGTCTGGAGTAGTGTCCCGGAACGTGTTAACAACCACTATATACGTTTATCGCTAATTATTGGTCTGCTCTGCCACCAGCAACCTTTGACCCGCTCAGAGTCAAAAGGTTAGGGTGCGACACCTCCCTCCATGCCTAAGTAGAAAGCACGTTTAGCCGTCGATTCTGCGCCTGGGACTCTATTTTTGAATCATTCGCGTCAATATGGCGTGTTAATTTTTCTTAGATTAATGTTTGATTTTCGAAAGAAAACCGAATAAAATCCACACAAGGGTGATAAAAACTGATAGTTTGATTTTGTAAGTAGTCGTGTTAATATTTCACGGGATTATCGTTAATTTTTAATTGAATTCAAATGGAAATCACTCGCAATATTGACGCAACTGTTAAAAAAAATTTTACTCCTGATCTATCACTGGTCAAGTCGGACAGCCCATCTCATCTGACTATGAAAGTGAAGGAACGAAGAGTGCCTTTGTGTATTCCGCACACACTTAAGCACTATAATATGTCGTACGCAGCAGCTGAAAATGGTCGACGTGGTCGGTTTTTATTATATTATATGGGTTTGCTCGTCTCTAGACTACACCAAAGGCATAGACAGGGACGAAGATGAAGCGAGCTCACCCAGAAGAAGCGTGTTCACTCTTTTGTATCTTTTTTTTATATTGTCGGGAGGATATTATAATTAAATAGTACGCGCGTATAAGTTTGTGAGCTAGTCAACGGCTGAAGTATGCGAGCGGTGAGAGGGGGCGGGCGCGAATGTTAACACACGTGACCACACTGAGTTGTTATTACTACGTTTATAGCAGCTATGCCAAGCAAAAAAATTTGTCGCAAATACGACGAAAAGATTGTGACGTATTCCTTAAAGTTTGAATTTCGAATAAAATCGTTTGTATGGTTTGATGACAAGAGGCGTCAATTTATGGAAGACGAAATTATTTCGTGGTGTCAGTTCCATACGCTTGTAATTTTACTACTATTACAAAAATCTATGGTCACGCATTGGAGTAGTCCAATGCGTGACCATAGATTTTTGTATAGACTGTATGTCTACTCTCCTCACACCACTCACATACCTGAAGCATCGACAAGTTTGTCCGCTCACAGTATATCATGAGGTAGCTGTACCTTAAAGTCGGACAGTATGAGGTAACTGGCGCTGCTGTCCAGCATAGCCTTGAGGCCGAGGCTGGCCTGCTCGGTCGCCAAGCCGGCCGTGAACGAGATCGTCTGGAGGCAGTTCCACGACTTGCACGACCAGATCTTGATGGTCGTGTTGTTCTCGGCGCCAGTGACTGCGAACTTCCAGAACTGGACACTGGAAAATTGAAGATGTTATAATAAATATTGTTGATATGATTGTTATTTTTTGTGTCAGACAACTTTTCTATTAATTTATCATCTACAGCTCCGTATTTTCAACCATTCGACTCACAGAAAACGAAGCCAGAGCGAGGTAAAAAGTCTACACATAAATATAGATAGTGCCATCCTCGAAGGCGCGCCCTACGATTATTGAGGAAGGTGCGGGGTGACACGCGCGTCAGTTGCGAGCCGGCCGTCATTTAAAAATTCAGACTCGTCACGAAAGTGGCTCTACTTAAATTATTTTTATAATGTCAAGGAAAACCCAGTATGTTGTATGAAAAATAAACCTGTTTTAATCTTCTGTCATTATTAAATTTACTTAAATAATTATAATGGTAACTTAAACACCATAAACAATTTTAAATAAAAAAAAACATGTGGTACTTATAAAATTACCGGGGTGTACTCTATCGGGGAAGGCTATAAAACATCACGTTAGGACCAACGTGTACGAAGAAAAAACAACTCACGCATATGCAGTCCCGTTGGACCGATAGTTCTCTTATAAACTTTTTTTTAAATATTATAAAACGTTCTTACGTGTTTCGTTACTGGTGCAATTTAAAAAAAAATACTCGTCTAGTAGCTGACCATACCTACTTGAAAGTATATCTAAGTAGAGTATCTTTCCCGTTGAGTGTATTTTTTGTAGTGTGCTTGTCATTCATAAGTCATTATGATGTTCCAAATTCAATTCAAATGTTGGAAAAAGCTTGCACACATGTACTATAAACGATTTTGACGAGTGGAGGGGCGCGCCGTCGTGGATGGCACTATTTATACCGAACGATTTAAAATTACGGCCGATGCGTTGCGTTAACGCTGCGACGCCTGATTGAAGACGCTAGGTTGGTACGGCGCGTTGATACAATGTGCGGTGACTGATTTCTGATTACGGAACGCGTGCGCTACTAACGAGTCAGGGAGACGAGGACGGGAAGGAGTGCTGCGCTGCGAATCGCAAGGACTACTTGTATATGTCTATGTCAAGGAATAAAACAGTTTAATGACATTCTGTATGAACTCACTCGGCGTTGTAGTTCTTGTGGTTGTCGAGAAAGAAGAGGCAGGACAGCGGCGCGCCGCCGTGCGGCTGCCACTTGTGGAGGCAGCGCGGGCTGCTCTCGCTGTGCGTGTACACCTGTATATAATCATCAGTTATTATTAAAATCTAGGACATGTCAAACGCAGTTATACGTCGGTATTGTCGAGGTGTCTGTCGCTTTACCATTTTCTAACGAAAATCGTTCGCATCTTGGCGTAACTTTGATCTAAAGACGGTGCGAGGTGCAAGGCTATTTTGATTCTTAACCCTTCTTTGCATGATTTTTTATTTTTGATTGAAAAAAATCATATATATTTAATGAAGGTCTTAGATTACAGGAAAAATATTCAAAAAAATATTGGTTCACTTATTATATATTTTTTTCGACAAATAGGGTATGATGGATTTTTCCATCACTATGCAATACCATTCTAACTGATCAGTACTAAATATATTTATGATGCTAACCATCTTCATACATCGATAAAAAATTATTTCCAGATAAAACATATGTAACATTTATCTTTTGTAATATTAATAAAATAATTACCTGAGGTACAATTTTTTTTCCTATATGTGTCACATCTTACCAGATATATGGCCTTAAAATCTGCCTCTCCCATACATTTACTTTATAGTTGAACAATATGTAGCTATAGAATTGAAACTTTTTATTTTTTGGTTTTGTCATATCTTGTTAAAGTATATACTGTAGATATACAGTAGATGCAATATAACAATTTTTTGTAGTTTGAAAGCAACACAAGCCATTTAAACACCATTAATAAATAAATAAAACTTATATATGGTTTCCTCGTGCTTCTGACTTTCAAATTTTATTTTTTTGCTGGTAATTTCATGTTTATTTTATTTATCTGCTGACATTAAATAAAATCAATCATTTTTTATTTAAATAATTCACAAAACGAACAAAAACTAAATTACAGCAAATTATTCTTGTCCATAGAAGCATCATTCCCGTTACGCATGGTGATGTAAATTTCCATCGTACATTATTTCTACAATTTAGGAAAATGTATAGATCGTGCATCATCAATTATTGAAAATATCAAAACATTTGCCTCTTTTTTACTCATATTTCATTTTTTCAATACTTTTTCTTGATATTTGAACTCAGTATACATTCGCAAAAATTACACTAAAGGAAAATTTTATCTAGAGGGTAAATTCAAAACTTTTTGACATTTAGTAAAAAATGTTTTGGCATTTTTTTTTTAAATGAGTGTTCCGTTTCGTACAGAAGTTATTTAAAATGTTAAATTTAAAGAAAAATTTACTCTGCATTGAGGTTTTAATATGTTTTTTTCCTTTAAAATGGTTTGATGTAAATATCCATCACTATGCAAAGAAGGGTTAATCAGTCAGGTATCAAACGACAGCCGGGCGCCGCATAACAATGGAATTTATATTGTGTCTCGTTTACACATACTTGACGAGATAAGCTGGCTGCGGTGTCCTCAATAGTACATAGCCGTTTGAATCGGGCCTATACAAATTGTTATACGAGAAATTCTTTTGTAATAAGTTACATCAAAAAATAGCCACCAGAGCAAACGCACATAGAGTCACTACACGCGGCCACCTATCGCAACTCCTCGTGGCTTAGTGGCTGCCACCAGTCGTCGCCATATCAGGAATCGTGTGGCCTAGTGTGGGTGGTGTTAGTAGCGAGCGCGGGCGTCTCGCGGCTCAAACACGGCCACACGAACGCTCG
>CAUZXH010000236.1:0-43609 GCA_963584085.1 Pyrausta aurata
ACCCTGTTCCCAGTTTATCTGGGGTCGGCGCAGTATGTTTTTCTCTTCCACACTATTCTATCACTCGTTACTGAATCATCCACTCCTTTCACACTCATATCATGTTTCACACAGTCCATCGATCTCTTATTCGGCGGCCTCTTCTCTTCCATCCATTAACATTCAAACTCATATACATGACCGTACCAAGACAGACGATGTCCCACCATCTTATCCAGATAGATAATAAAATCATAAAATTACCAACAAAAAAAACAACCAGAAGCTAAGCATTCTTAGCAAGCAGTGAATAGTAGCAATTCGCAGGGACAATAACACCCCTTCAAAACATTCAGACACACACGCTGTGATGTCTATAGTGCAAACCACACGGCTGAGTAGCCCCCCGTCACAAATAATTAAGATATCCCGATAAGTATATTGAAATATCAGTTTCCCGCAGGCCTTTGTATGTCTATTCTAATATATAAGTTATATTATTGTAAAGTTTGATTAAAATCCATTCAGTTAATCAATTCAGTAATATTCCTGTGAAGGAGTAACAAAAATGCATATATCCTCAAAAACTTCCGCATTTTGAATATTAGTAGGATTTGTTGTCAAAACAAATAAAGCATCACTCACCCTGGGCGCGCCCGCGGTCGGGTCCTTCGCCGCCTTCTTGTTGTTGAAGGCGAGCGCGGGCGGCGCGTGCGCCACCTCGCCGAAGCCAACGCGCTCGTACACCACCTCGCGTTTCTCTTGTAATAATATCTGCAAGATACGACAACCATTTTTAACAGACTTCGTAAAAAAATACCGGCCAAGAACAAGTCGGACCCGCGCACTGAGGATTCCGCCAACTTTAAACTGAATTCGGGATTCACATATACGTGCAGCATATGGTTTATTATTTTAGCTCCTTGGATAGCTGACAATGCGTAGATCAGTTTAAAATAATTGACCTACTGAATAACCCAACTTTATATCCCGCCCTTGTTTCCTTATCTCCTTGGTCAGCCTAGTTGACTCCCCTTTTCTGGAAATATTATCTAAATTTATAATGCGCAACAAAATTAAACTTTAAATTCTACGATTACCCCACATATTACTTACTATGTTCCCCCTCCCCCCTCCACACTTCTTTCTAAATATACGTCCCTATGTTAGTATAATCATTGAGTTTATTATTTATTTGTGTCGTCCTATTTGTGTTTGTTGTAGGTTAAAATTACCGAATTACACTAAGCATTCTCCAAAAAGCAGTGCACAAGCAATGATCACTTGACATTGGCGAAAGTGGAAACACTGATTAGCCATAAAAGAGAAGAAGAATTGTCAATGACAGCAAAAAAGCTCGCCATCATCGCAAGACATGACGTCACATCCTTTGATAGGCGTTTGCGTTCACGTGACCAAATGTGCGTTTTGGATTATTAATAATCCTTATTTAAATTTATAAATTAATTTGTTTTATGATATCTCCAAACCCTAATTATTCACTAGCTAGAAACTAGGTTTACTATTGTTTACCAAAACCGGCCAAGTGCGAGTCGGACTCGCGCACTGAGGGTTCCGTGCCAACTTTAACTGAATTAGGGATTCTTACTTCCACTTAGCCAAAATACCACAATATTTTGTTGACCGCAAATATAACTTTGTTTTTCATAGTGTTTGTATGAAAGACAAAGTTATATTTGCGGTTGATAAAAATGTGCTATATCTCAAAAACTGTCAGTTCGATTTCGCTCAAACCAATTTTCGTTGAAAGTTTATGTTGAGATTTACATTACATATTTTTTTCAAAATTGTCACTTCCGTAGTTCAAAAGTTAGATGGGGGGGGACGCCCATTTTTCCACTTTGGAAGCGTCTATATCTCAAACGTTAGACTTTTAGAAAAAATGGTTTTAGGAACCTCAATTTCATTTTAAAAGACCTATCCATAAACACCCCACACGTATAGGTTTGAGTAAAAAAAATTTTTTTGGTTTTAGTTTCATGTATGGGAGACCCCTCTATAATATCATTTTTTTAAATTGTTTGTACCTGAATCGGAAAGCGGTAAAGAGGATACACCTACCTATCAAGTTTCAGCGGTGTGATGCTAATAGTTTCAGAATAAAGTGGCTGTGACATACGGACGGACAGACAGACAGACAGACAGACAGACAGACAGACTTGACGAAACTATAAGGGTTTCGTTTTTTGCCATTCGGCTACGGAACCCTAAAAAACGTATGACAAACGATCATTTTACAAACAACGTTTGAAAAACTAATCATTTGACAAACTTTCATTTCGCAAACATATAACTTAAAAAACAATCATTTGACATAATACCAGGTTTCGCAAATGTTTCAATTACGAAATAATGAAACTGTTAACTCTTTCAGTCACGCTTCTACGTTACAAAAGTTTTGGGCATTTGTTTTATTTTAGGATCATTTAGCACTAAAATATCACAAAAACTAGGGGGAAAAAAATCTAGGTATTAAGGCTTTCGAGGAACGAGGTGGTTAGTAATACTGACCACCATGACTATTGATACAAATAAAACTTTAATGATTATGTGTGTTATTTATTAATGTTATAATTTTTAATTAACATTCTCGCAGGCAAAACTATAGCTAAAATTATTTTTTATGAAAATCTGAAAAACATGTTTTACCTTTGCGTAAGCAAAGTGGCACTTTACATGTACTGCACTGCCATACAGTACGGACTGGAGATACCTTAGTGCTACAATTGCAGCATCTTCTTGAAGTGGTCCTCTCAGGTTGATGGCGACTGCATTCTAAACGAATTTCTTGGGGGACTGTCGGTTTGTGACGTTTAATAATTGCAGGGCCTGGAGAAGAAGCCGCGGAACTACGGTTGCTGCTAGTTGCTGATTCAGGCCTCTTTTTGACATATTCAGGCGCCAATAGACCCTGGTATACACTTCTTCGGAATTCTTTTAGATTCAGCGTGCTTAGATCCGGACGTGAAGATGACTGCAGTTCCTTATAAATCAAAAAGGCATTGACAACACAACAATCGAGAAAGTGGAAAAAAATCCTGTGCCACCACTTATGGGATTTTCTGTCAATAGCATAACTTCTCTTTAGTTGATCAAATTTATCGACAAAGTTCATGAAAGCGTTGTAGTCTATGACGGGCTCTGGACAGGATACTTCAGTGCTAGTACCATCGCGCTCTCGGCGGGTAACTTTACCGACTTTTTTAGGATCATGATAGTTTGACAAAATAAATACTGATCTCTTATCTTTCCATTTTAGCACACTTATTTTTGTGTTACTAACTCTGTAATCATGTTGACCTCTTTCTAAATGCTTGTCTTCTTTGAGCGTCGGCAAAAACTTTCTGCTGGAATTTACCGTTCCACATGCTAAAATGTTAGCCTCACGTAATTTCACTTGCAGAGGGTAACTGTTGAAGTAATTGTCAAAATATACTTTATGATTTTTACCCTTCAAATTTTCGCAAAAATTCTGTACAACTTTACCACCCAAGTCAGTTTCTACTTTAGTACCCTGCCTACCAGTGTAAATATCAAAATCTAGGCAATAACCTGACTGTGCACACATCGTCCAAACCTTGTACCCTCGCTTAGTGGGCTTTTTTGGCATATATTGTTTTAGATAGTTCCTGCCTTTAAATTTGATCATGCTTTCGTCAATAGCAACTCTTTCAGATGGCTTGTAATTTTGTCGAAACTTTGTTTGCAGAATATCAAGTAAAGGCCTAATTTTATATAGTTTGTCATAATCTGGGCTATTCCTGTCCGGAATTACACTATTATCATTTACGTGCAAGTTATTCAAAAGCCAACTGAATCGGTTGAAGCTCATGAACTTCGAAACATAGCTATCATGTAAATCAGATGCTGAAGACCAGTAATCTCTGTAGCTCGGCAATTTTTTTATACCCATCACCAAGTTCAAGGCAATAAAAATATTAAGCTCTTCAGTTGTGGCAGGTGTAAAAGGCTTTCCGGATTGAGTAGCGTAAAGGTTAGTTTGAAAACATAAAATTTCTTGTAAATGCTCGGTCCAAAAAAGCCGAAATAGTGAAAGAGGCGTAACATTCTCCATGCTTAGAATTTCTTCTGTTATTCCCACACTTTCAACAAATTCACCGGGTATGTCCATCCTATAATTCTTCTTCCATTTTGGAGCTATTGTAGCGGGCATGTTTGCATGTTCGATGTTGGACTCTGTAAAATCGGGATTCTGGGATACTAACCTAGACAAAGGGAGGTCGTCATCGGAATCAAAGTCTTCATTATAGTTTATTTGAAGATGAACTTCTCCAACTGAATCACCTAACACCATCGGATTTGGCTGATCTTCTCTATTTTCTTCGTCATCCTCATCGCCGCAAATACTCTCGTTATCTGAAGGAATATCTTCCCACAAGTATTCTGAAATTTCTGTATCTCTTAGCCCGCGCGAGCGATGCGACATACTAAAAACAAAACGAAAAAGATATTACCAGTTACATTCAAAAGCTTCAAGTAGATAACTCGCAACAGTCACGGTGGTTAGTTAGCTAACCACTTTATTTTTGATATCATGAAGCATGGAAAAACTAAAAACTATAAGTATTTTTATGTAAATATGTATAAAGTAGATATATTGAAACATATTAGTACAAAAACATTTAAAAAATAAGCTTACTTGCCTGTTTCACAGATTTTTTTATCAAACACGCGAAAGAAAGTCCGTTAGCACAATATTCACTTCAACGCAAATGACATGTGATTCATTCAATAAACCGCCATTCGGTCGCAACTTGTCAAGCGTAGTCAGAACCATAGAAAGTAGTATAGTATAGAATGACAAACGCGGATTTTCAGCGATACCAAAAAGTTACTTTACATGTGTGCGTTCAATAGTGATGTGTATCTTATGGTGGTCCAAGTTTTATCGAGGAGGTTACGATAAATCATGTAAATTGAAACAAAAATAATTAAAATAATGCACTTTTAATTACATAATACTTTTTATTTGATAAACAAGACAACCTCATTTTTGTTAAATTACATATTTATTTATTTATGTATGAAGACTTGCTAGAAGCACTTATACACGTTCCAACATAGACCTTACCACAGCACAGCTTCGGGCCAGTTGTGTGCGCCAGTGCTAAGAAGAAGCTGTGCAAGAATTACGGTTACCTAAAAAAATCAGTCAAAAAATTTATCGATACTGATGACGTCACCATTTAGTCAAGCCCTAGTGTAAAGAAACGGTTTCTTATTTTACTGAAAATACCTGAATTAATCTATTGGAAACTTTGACATTGTAACATTTTATTTTTTCTAAACAAAAATAAAACATAAAATAAAAGATTTAAAATAATAATATCTTATAAACTCTAATTAAATTAATCAAACGTACCAACTAACTTATATTTACTTAAACACTTAACTTAATTCTAAAAACTTACTAATACTAATGCCGACTAAACTAGTAACTATCACATCTGACTGTGAGGAACGTTATCCTAACAAGTAACGTCCTAACGCACGTTACTGTCTGCGACATACACTCATGCGCTGCCGATTAGTGAAAGCGATTCCGAAGGTCACGGTTGTTCGTCCCTGCGACACTAGACGGCCGGACACGCTTTGAGAAAGACGCGTACCGGTCCTTATAATTTTTGTCAACGACTACCTACCTTGTTGTTACCGTGCTCACTCAGCTTTGTGTGAAATTTAATTAATATACTTTTGTGAATTCCCCAATTGAACGGGGCCCACCTACCCGGTACCGGACGTCACTACCCCCTACTGTGCGCACTGCCCTACTGCCTTGAACCACTGCTACCATCTACAGCCCCTACCAACCTAGCAAGCCGGAAGTCCTGATCTGCCGGGAGATACTGCCAGGACAGTGATAGTGAGAAGGACTAAATTACACCAATTCGGTCGAACGCGGAACCCACCTAATAAACTCCTATCTATTGTTTAATCTTTCTTTTTATTTTGATCCCCTCCCCTACGGAGAGTGTGACAAATGGCGCCCAACGTGGGGCCCACCTAATAAACTCCTATCTATTGTTTAATCTTTCTTTTTATTTTGATCCCCTCCCCTACGGAGAGTGTGACAACATATGGCTGCAAATCACAAAGAAAGTCCTAAATTTACTGTACAATTTGGCATCGGAGTCGATTTCACTCACAAATTTTATAAAATTTGGAATTAAAATTTTTTTCAATGATTCATATTTACTGATGGAAAGTATGATTTTCGGGATTGTATCCTCGGCGCACTTCACAGTTGCTGAAAGCACAAGTCATTTCATCTGAAATTGTTATACAAAACTTAAATTATAATTATATCCATTCATAATTTTTCAAAAATTCCAACGACGAAAACTTGACGTATCCACTAAATCCATTATTTCTTAGAAAACGGTCTCGCTGTCATAAGGTATTTCGCTGTCAAATCCTATAGAATTTCACTAAGTAGCACGCTCTTTTTAAAGCGAAGATTTTTTCTTTCTCTATGGTCAGAACCATAGAAAGTAGTATAGTATAGAATGACAAACGCGGATTTTCAGCGAAACCAAAAAGTTACTTTACATGTGTGCGTTCAATAGTGATGTGTATCTTATGGTGGTCCAAGTTTTATCGACGAGGTTACGATAAATCATGTAAATTGAAACAAAAATAATTAAATTAATGCACTTTTAATTACATAATACTTTTTATTTGATAAACAAGACAACCTCATTTTTCTTAAATTACATATTTATTTATTTATGTATGAAGACTTGCTAGAAGCACTTATACACGTTCCAACATAGACCTTACCACAGCACAGCTTCGGGCCAGTTGTGTGGGCCAGTGCTGAGAAGAAGCTGTGCAAGAATTACAGTTACCTAAAAAAATCAGTCAAAAAATTTATCGATACTGATGACGTCATCATTTAGTCAAGCCCTAGTGTAAAGAAACGGTTTCTTATTTTACTGAAAATACCTGAATTAATCTATTGGAAACTTTGATATATGGCTGCAAATCACAAAGGAAGTCCTAAATTTACTGTACAATTTGGCATCGGAGTCGATTTCACTCACAAATTTTATAAAATTTGAAATTAAAATTTTTATCAATGATTCATATTTACTGGTGGAAAGTATGATTTTCGGGATTGTATCCTCGGCGCACTTCACAGTTGCTGAGAGCACAAGTCATTTCATCTGAAATTGTTATACAAAACTTAAATTATGATTATATCCATTCATAATTTTTCAAAAATTCCAACGACGGAAACTTGACGTTTCCACTAAATCCATTATTTCTTAGAAAACGGTCTCGCTGTCATAAGGTCTTTCGCTGTCAAATCCTATAGAATTTCACTAAGTAGCACGCTCTTTTTAAAACGAAGTTTTTTTTCTTTCTCTATGGTCAGAACATTCATGATAATTCAACCGTTTGTCGCTAGATGGCGTAGATTTCATTTACAAAAATCAGAAATAGGTGGTTAGTGACACTAACCACCAAGACTGAAAGAGTTAAAATATTATTTTAATAATAATCACATGACTAAATAGTTCGTTTGCAAAATTGGTGATTGTACAAAAAGTTAGAATATAGATTATTAGTTAAAAAATAACTATGTATTTTCTATGTACTTATGCGTACGTAACGTAATACGCAAAGCCGTAGAAAAGGCGGTATTTTATAATAATTTTGTAGAAGTTCCAACCTATTGCAGCACTATTTCGTTTTATACATTTAAAAATAAAAAAATATTTAGTAAAATGGAATATTGACATAGCCGAATTTCTAAAGCTATTTTATAATCGACTTTTTCACTTTTTTCTGAACACCGTTTTGAGATATTTACAATTTTTATCACAAACGAAGTGTAATTCATTAGAGGTATCGGATCTGGCGCTGTCGGGTCACTGTTCTAACCTAACCTAACCTTGTTTTCTGTCAAACAGTGATATTCAAAACTTTTTGTCTCCATAAAAAATGCCTTAAGGATTTCGGCTCTGTCCAGCAACCCCTTTGCGACACAAGGTAACCCTAAGAAAAAAGTGAAAATTTTTACCAGTCTAAACTCCTTACAAAATGCCTTTAGAAATTTGGCTTTGTCCTGCTGCACCCCCTTTGCTACACCATAACCGAATTCTGTTCTGTACAAAAGGCATATTTTTAGGGTTCCGTAGCCGAATGGCAAAAAACGGAACCCTTATAGTTTCGTCAAGTCTGTCTGTCTGTCCGTTTGTCACAGCCATTTTATTCTGAAACTATTAGCATTACACAGCTGAAACTTGGTAGGTAGGTGTATATTTTTACCGCTTTCCGATTCAAATACAAAAAGTAAGAAAAAAAAAATTTTATGGGTAATTAATAGAATCAGGCGTTACTTTGCGGAAATCCATTATTATGTAGAATTTTATAAAATTATTTTGCTTAAATTTCCGCTAAGCGACGCCGGCGCAGGCAATTAACAACACAAACCGTCACCGCGTTGAGTATTACTTCAGGCAAATGCAGGATGCACCACCCGCCCGCCCTCAATACGCATGCGGGACAGCTCATGCAAGTATAATTACCCAACTCCAACGTGCAAAAATTGTTGTGCTAATTTTAATTTTCATGAATTAATTATGACTGAAACTATTTGCTGCTTGGGTTCGTAATTCGTTGTTTGAGTTTTATCTGGTAACATTTTCATACAATTTTATCAGTTTAATTAAAAATATGTACTGTGAGCTTTTATTATGATCCCGAGAGAGGTAAAGTAAGCTTTTTTTTAAAAAAACACCTTCCCTATCAAATGTATTGAGTGCGACTTTTTTTTCACCCGGAACGTAACAGTATTATTGTACTTTGTAATTTGCATTTTTTTTTATGCCGTTGGGCACAAAAGGTTCAGTACGTTTTTTTTCAACAAATAAAAATATTTCTAATATATTATTAGGCCAAAAAATTAAAAATATTTTGTTATTTTCGGACTATTAAAGTTATTGATGACAAAAGATTTTGGCTATCTACATAGTTCAATTATGCAATAATTATAATAATTCAGAAAAAAATTAATTTTCGAAGTATTCAAATAATGGTAAAAGCGAAAATGACGTAAAAATATAATTTATTTAATATCTCTTAAACCATGAGACTTTTCTTAACTCGTCAAGATGTGTAAATGAGACACAATAGAAATACCATTGTTATGCGGCGCCCGGCTGTCGTTTGATACCAGACTGATTACCACAGGTTGGCCTATTCAGATAAATCATCATGACGTAATCCATCTACGGATTTCGTTTGAACCACTACTTACTTACTTTTAATTACTTATTTGCGCGATACCAAGAAACACAGATTACTGTTAGTGTGTTTTGCAGAGCTGACTGTACTAGTGTAACAAATATTGAAAGTGTTCGGGTAGAAGAACATATTTCATCGCGCACCAGCAGACGACGCCGAGCTGCTTCAGTCACCCCGGACCGGGACCATGACTCACATAACAGAGTCGAAACGTAGGGAAGGTAAATCCTGTGTGTTGATTAGTTTAGTACGAAATGCAACAAAGTTTTAAAACATATATTATCCTATTTTTTTGATTTGGCCAACTAGCTTATTACCTCAGTCTCCCTCTGCTTTTTAGCTTGCTTTTTGAGTGCGAGTCGCTGCACGCGGGTCGGGGTCGGGTCTTCCTCCGCCCCCGCAGCCCCGCGCTTGCGCTTACGCTCCCGCCGCCGCCGCTGAGCTTCCATGCGCTCGCCCTTATAATCATCCGCCTCCAACTCGGTCTCTACCTAAAAATATCAAGGCAAATCAAGGTAAGGTAATATTAAGGTAATGTAACTTAACATAAGTTTGTTATTGTAAAAAAATACATTAACATTACACTACGATTATCGTCAATCAAACAATCCATTCAGGATATTATTTCATTCGAAGTATTGCCTGTATAGTAATCGAAGCAAAAATTTAAAATATAGGCCCTTTAAGTAACCAGTGTACTAAACTCTAAAGGGTTTTAATTGCTTATAATGGAAAATAAATTCATTGTTATTTTCTTACATAATAAATCGAACCAGCAATGTATTGCAAGTCCAGTCATAGAACTTGACATAGTCTTTCAGTCCTGGCATTCAGTACAACGAAGAATAGAAGGGCATTTTGTCGGCAAAATATAACCTTAACCTTTGCTTGTAACTTCTGCCGAGTTCTACAAAAATTTAGGCGTCCTTACCCGTCCCAGGGGATATGGGCATGGACCCCAGTGTAATTAATGCACATTCACATACATGACAAGTGGGGTATCATATTTTATGTAATTATCTGCGTTATCGAATGAGGCCGTAACCATACTTATAAGATCGATATTTAGTGAGATATGAAGAGTTTTGTTGAAAAAGCGAAAGATGTTTAAAACATGCACATTTATTAAACTAGACAAGGAAAGTATCATTTCCAGGTAATGTACTGCGCCAAATTGAATGAGGCCATATCCATACTTATAAGGTGGATATTTTGCGAAATATTAAGGGATTTTGTTGAAAAAAAGGGGACCGTATAAAAAACACATGTTACAAACGAGGCGAATCGAGTACCTTTGGGTAAATGAATAAGATATTCATATGAAGAATATGGTCTTATTCGATGCAGCGTAAGAAAATACTTATATTGAAAATTATAGCTGACTTGCCTCGTTTGTAAAATCAGCATGTTTTATACAATCCCTTTTTTCAACAAAAATCCTTTAGTATCACGCAAAATATACATCTTACAAATGTGTATTGCCTTATTTAACTTAGCACAGAAAATAAAATTAAAAATTATACTTCACTTGTCTAGTTTAATAAATGTTGTGTTTAAGCTTTTTCAACAAAGCCTAGCATATTTTACAAAATATCCAATGAGTCGGATCTCATTCGATGAAGCGCAAGAAAATAATTAAAATAAAATATATTTTCTTGACACACTTGCCTAGTATGTGGATGTGCATTATTTACAATGGGGTCCATGCCCATATCCCCTGGGAGGGAAAAGGATGCCTAAATTTTGGCAGAACTCGGCAGATCCTGATTCCTAGTGCCAGGATGTAGTTATAAGCAAGGGTTTTATTGATGTATACTTATTTTGCCTTCAAACAGTCTTATTTGGACTTATTTTACCTGAGCTATAAGGCAATTTTTCGTTGATCTTAGGGCCTACCCACACGTTCCTCCACAACCACACCACATGGTCGGGCATATATTTTGTATTGAAAATGAATAAGACCATTCACCACATTTTGCAGTATTTATCAACTTTTTGTGTGATAATAGGTACCAACGACATTTCCATGACATCGCAACCACAAGTATTACACAGTCAAAACTTATTGAAACTTGACAAAAGTCAAACATTTGCAAGATAAATACTTTCAAAGTGGTATATTTCTAACTCTCAAAATAAGTAAAAATTAAAGAAAAAGTATTAAGTAGATCTTTACAAATACTTTCAACTTTGGTTTGAATAAGATTCAGTCCTTAGTTTTTGAAATATAGCACATTTTCAACAACCACACATATAACTTTTCCTTCATATGAACACTATGTCTGTCAATAATAAAATATTGTGGTATTTTGGCTAAGTGATAGTAAGTAGACTGCTAATAAATTCAGTTAAAGTTGGCACGGAACCCTCAATGTGTGAGTCCGACTAGAACTTGGCCGATTTTTATTTATTCTTGCGCACCATGGAATGACTCACAATAATTTTTTTATGGTATACTCAATACAAACTATTAAAATCAAATATAAATAAAGCAATAACAAGAAGCTAAGGATACACTCAAACCAAGCATTTATCTTTGATAATCTACATTATTTTTATCATTCCATGTACATTAATTAAATCCTTACACTGTTTTTATAAATAAATATTTGTATTCAGCTGACAGGCATCTGAAGTGTAAATACAACAACTAGGACTAATAACCAATGAGCAATAATAACTAATAACCTACCGGATAGTCCTCCTGGTCTATTGATCCTTGCAGAGCTTTAATGGCGCTGTTGATGCGCAGCGAGAAAGACCGCCCTGATTCACCTGGCAGCTTCTTCATTAGAGAAATTGGGTTTTTGCCTTGATGTGTGTTCCCTACAAAAAAGAATTGTTTTCGTTATAAATTGGTGTCTTTAGTTTTAAAACATGAATCCATGATCCAGGGGACTTGTTATTAAGAAAATGAATAATTGAATTTTGGACACCACTTTTGTAGTACCATGACACATTTGTTTTCTTTAGTTTATAGATTGCTCAAACTAAAAAGTGCGAAAGTAGGTAATTAATAAATAAATGAAATACATTATACTTTGTTGCGAGTCACTGAGGTTAGGCAGCTTTTGCTTCTTTTTCGTGGCTATTTTGATGTTTTTCTGGTCACACTGGAGGCCGAACAACCGCGTCAGCGAGCGGGGCACCGGCTGCTCATCCGGGTCTTTAGGTGGCGCATTTATCTTGCCTTTTAATCTATAATATCCAAATATATAAAATCAATTTAGTGAGCACTTAGTGAGCACATTATTAAGGTCTTCGCCACAACACAACGCAAGACATAAACATTATGATAACCAAACTTACATCTGCAAACGTTTTGCTTGTTGCTGTAATGGGTCCTTGACTCCACGGTGTTTCTTAGCAGGTATTTTACGACCCATTTTGTGTTACTATTCCATTCCAAGATGATGATTGCTTGCTCGGCAAACAGCATACTCTTACTTACTAATCTGTGGCAAACAGAATGACAGAAGCAGAAGACAGAAGATTAGATTTTGAGTTTTTAGAGATCTATGGTTTCATAATCCATAGATATTTTTTCCATCTTCGTCCATAGAGCCACATCACGTATTGAAAGCCCGCGCGCGCCGCGTCTGTGCAACACGCCGTCTTCTGTCAATGTATGGCCAAATGAAAAATTTCTTCCGAGTGTCTGGGATATGGCTTAGTAACGAACCGCCAAGTGAGGCGAGGAACTGCTGAACTACAGTGCCACAAGGATCTTCTGGCCAATAGATGACATTGACATGGGGCGCTAGCATTCAAAAAGGTAGCCAGAGCAAGAAAATCTCCCTTGATTCAGGGAGTCTATTATTTATCAGGGTCTTTTATTACCCATCCATGGCAGAGTCAAAGAAAATATTTCTTGGATGGAAATGAGCTGTCAATCATGTTGTGTGACGTCTTATGTCACGTGACATCACACGCATGCGTGGTGTCGGATTACACTTACGTAAACACACGTAACTTCTTGGAAGGACAACCGATTACAAATCTGTAAAGAGGGTATTGTGACTGAATGTTATGCCTATACTTGTGTCAAAACAAATTAAAATTTAATGCGGGTAGTTATTTTATAATGGGCCATAATAAAACAACTACCCGCCCATAACGACAACATTTGTTATTGTTGTCGTAAGTACTAAAATAATGACGTAATATAAATAATCTTTCAACCGAAATCGTCTACGAACCGCAAACATTCAATCCACACACAAAAACACGCATATGTAGGTAGAATGTTTATTTTCAAGTATCACCACTTGAAATTTCGCGAGTCAAGTATCAAGCCCCTAACAGTCCATGGTCACTATTTTTGCCAAGTGCCATACTCCTTACAGTTGTTGTTTTCGGCTGTTTTTGGTGTCTATTGTATAGGATTCGGTCTCATCTATTCAAAAAAGTCAACATGGCTAAGATCTGAAAATACCGCCACAGTACGAGTTTGAAACACTCCATAGGCGAGACCATACGCCGGCGTACGGTTGGGCCTATCGGCCAGAATCAGGCAAATTTGACAGCGTACGCCGGCGTACGCCACGGTCCCCAACCGGTTAAGATTCATAATATAATGTATGTTCTACCGATTTTAGGCGCAAAACAATTGTATTAATAATAAAAAACCATTGAAAATCAAAACTTTATTTTAGGTGTTTAGCTCTACGGTATTTAAAAACAAACCCGGGACCTCTGGTGCAGCCGTCGCTGTAAAATGCGGCCCTCTAACCGCTGCGCCACCGAGGCCGGCGGGTCGGGCCAAAAATATGTACCTGGGTTTTTCAGTTCAGAAATTCTCAGGGAAGCCTGGAGTTTCGTAATTGGCAGTTTTTCTCCCCCCTGCCTCGGAAAGCACGTAAAGCCGTTGGTCCTGCGCCTGATCTCTCTCCGGTCGTGTGTGTCAGATTGCTGTCCCATCGGGCTATGAGAGTGAATGGAATAGAGAGTGCACCTGCGTTTTCGCACACACTTGTGCACTATAATATGTCCCGCGCAGTCGGTTAATCGTTGTTGTGGTGACTGGCCACCGTAGTCGAAATCGGCTAGGGGGACTATTATTATTATTATTATTTAAAAACAATCATATTAATAGTTTACACAGCAGAACGCGTACGAAAATAAAACAAAAGAAAAAATCGGAAAATCTCTTTTAAGATTGGGGAGATTTCGCTACACTCGCTGGCAGCCGCATTTTTGAATTTGACAGCGTTCGTTAGTTCCGACTGTCACCGTTGGCCAGAAAATCAGTGTCGCACTGTAGTGACTGTAGTATCTGTCATCATATCTATGGTTGGTTGACTGTAGTGTGTAAAAAAAATACATCCATCATCTTGGGTTGTGGTTGTGTGCGGGAGGGGGCTTGTTTTTAATAGCAAGGTCGTTCTTTGTGTCAAAAAATTTTTTTCTTGTGACGATCAATTCGTTAAAAAATATTTATATTTGTTACTAAAGTAAAGTGACTGACTATTTAATTTAGTGTTCACTGTTCAGATATAAAGTAATAGTGTGCGTATGTTGTGTGCAGCTTTTAGCCTTTAGAACAATCTGTTTACTCGGAACGCTCCAATGAGTTTGGGAGGAGGTCAGACCACTGAGGGTTCAAATGCAGGAGGAATATTCGTTCAATTCAATCAGGATTGCACGTAAGTAGAAACATAATATGATGGATGATGGTCATAGACCGCTGGGCAGGGTCGGCTAAAGTTATTAAACATCCGAAGCTCAAGGTTCTTCGTCGCAGTTGCGAAAGCGACCAGTAGTGTCACGAATTAGTAGCAGTGATGTAAAATATTTAGGAGCGCGACGGGTCGAGCCCAGTATTGAGCAGTGATGCAATATTCCATTGCCAGCAGTTTCGTAATGAAGCGCAATCCTCAGCGTTTAGGTACTCCGCTAACAGCTGTCGTAAACAAACATGGCGTCTCAGGATCACTATCATATGTTTTGACAACAATAGACTTACTCTTGGTAACCTATTTTTAAACGCACCTCTGATTATTCTGTCAAGGTTAACATACAATTTGGGTTTGAGCCATTGAACTACTATTACTAGGGTGTGGAACTGACACCATGAACAAATTTCGTGCCACATGAATTGACGCCACTTGTCATCCACAACCTTTACGTTCCAAAAATATACATAAAAGTCTTATGTATCACTGGTTTGAGCTAGACATAGGTAAACCTAACCTAGTACTTATGTAGTACCAAACTAAAAATATGGATAATGGCTTTGTTTAATTTCATTGTTACTAATGATGATTATTGTTGCATGATGATGTCTACTTATCAGTAAATTGCATCACATTCTCAAGCAGATACATATAGTTTAGGTTCTATGAAAATTAAATTGAATATTTAACTAACATTGCATTGAAAATATGCTTTGCTATTTTCTAGTTAAATAATACAGCAAAAATTATTTGTCATGAAATAACCTGAAGAGATAGATTTGAAGTCATGTTCAACTTGTGACAGAACAAATGATTTCACTGGTCAACATAGCTGGGCACCGTTAATCAAATAGTTAACTTCGTTAATCGTTAATCCGCTACAAAAAAGTTAACTTTGTTAAACGTTAAAGCGTTAGATTTCGGAAGAGTTAACGCAAGTTAACGTTAATCGTTAATCCGTTAATATGTGTAAAATTTTTTTTTTTTTTATCGTTGCGTTAGTGAACTTATAAAACCTGTTGGTTTAGGTTCTGGAAGTAAACAGGTTAGGGACAAAACGAAATACTTGTGTAATTTCATCGTCGGGCATTTCGTGCATATTTTCCTTCATGCAATTGACATGTTGAAGTTCTCATCTGGGTGCCAATTCCGCTAATTGAGTCTTAACTGAGTTGTGCATCACTTGTACAACGATAGTGCTTTGATACACCTCGCTATTCTGACAGCGGCTGCTGTAGTGACTTTATCGTGCTACAGTAGTGTGTAGTGTGTAGTGATTTTCTGCTAAGTAATTTGACAGCTTTTTGACATTGATTGATAATTCATCATCATCATTATCATCATCATCAGCTGAAAGGACGTCCACTGCTGAACATAGGCCTACCCCATGGCTTTCCACAACGACCGGTTATGAGCGGTCTGCATTCAGTGCGATCCTGCGATCTTAACAAGGTCGTCTGTCCATCTTGTCGGTGGACGTCCTACGCTGCGCCTTTGGTCTGGTCTCCAAGCTAGGACTTTTCTGCCCCAACGGCCATCAGTTCTACGCGCTATGTGCCCTGCCCACTACCTTGAGCTTACTGATTCGTAGAGCTATGTCCGTTACCTTAGTTCTTCTACGTATCTCCTCGTTTCTGATTCGATCTCGTAGAGAAACACCGAGCATAGCCCTCTCCATCGCTCGTTGTGTGATTTTGAGCTTCTTTATGAGGCCCATATTTAGTCGACACTGAGGTAATTGAGACGAGAAGACGCTCTTGCGCAGTTTCCCAAACGCTGCCCAGCCGAGTTGAATTCTTCGATTGACCTCTTTCTCAAAGTTGGACCTACCTAATTGGATTACCTGTCAGTCCCAGGTAGACGTACTCGTCAACAACTTCGAGAATTGAGTTCCCAACAGATACCGGAGTGGGTACAACACGGGAGTTTGACATAATTTTCTTCTTTTCCATATTCATTTTAAGACCTACTTGTTGGGATACTCAATCAAGGTCTTCGAGCATAGTGCCCAGATAATCCATGCCACAACGACTATAATATAGTGACTATAAATGTTATCATCGGCAAACCGGAGGTGTGTGATGTATTCGCCATTGACATTGATGCCGAATCCTCCCCATTCCAGGAGCTTGAAGGCGTCTTCCAGTGCCGCTGTAAACAGTTTCGGAGATATAACGTCTCCCTGTCTTACACCTCTTCGCAGTGGAATCGCCCTCGTATTCTGTGCCTGTACTCGGACCGACATGGTGGCGTTGTCATACAGACACTTTAACTCCTTTATATACCTATAGTCTATGTGGCACCGCTGAAGAGACAAAAGCACCGCCCAAGTTTCGATAGAATCAAAGGCCTTCTCATAGTCCACGAACGCTAAGCATAGAGGCATATTATACTCCTCTGACTTCTGTACAATTTGCATAAGCGTATGGATGTGGTCTATGGTACTATACCCTTTTCGGAATCCGGCTTGTTCGGGAGGCTGGAAGTCATCAAACCTACGTGCGCGACGATTTGTGACCCTTGAGAGCAGCTTGTAGACATGGCTCAGGAGTAAGATGGGTCTATAGTTCTTCAATAAGGTTTTGTCTCCTTTTTTGAAGAACAACACCACCACACTCCTGTTCCATGCCTCAGGTGTGATGCCCTCTAGCAGCACGGAATTTAACAGCTTCTGAAGGTCTTTGAGTACCGGTGACAAATACCCCTTTAATTTTTTTTTTTTATAATTTCAAAATACTGTATCAAAATTTATAAAAATTACAAACTAAAAGCGATCCTCGTTTTGATGTTAAAATGTTTTCACCCGTGGAAAACAGCCGTTCAATTGCAGTACTTGAGGGTATAGCAGTATTGTATTTAATTAATAGATCTATGAATATCTGTTCCCCGAGAAATCGTTGAACGAGACTTTTGATTTCATGTCGAGCCACATTTGAACGAGACTTTTCGCTTTACTCGTTAGAGAGTTGGAGCTTTTTGGTTTTTCAATAGACTGTGTGACAGAATTATCAAAAAACCGGTTAAGTGCGTGTCGGACCCGCGCACTGAGGGTTCCGTGCCACCCTTAACTGAATTCAGGGTCCACTTACTTTCACTTAACGAAAACATCACAATATATTGCGACAGCAAAAATAACTTTGTTTTTCATAGTGTTTGTATGAAAGACAAAGTTATATTTGCGGTTGATAAAAATGTGCAATATCTCAAAAACTACTTGTTCGATCTCCTTCAAACCAATTTTCTTTGAAAGTTTTTATTGAGATCTACATCATATATTTTGTTCAAAATTTTCACTTTCTTAGTTCAAAAGTTAGATGGGGGGGGACGCCCATTTTACCACTTTGGAAGCGTCTATATCTCAAACCTTACACTTTTAGAAAAAATGGTTTTAGAAACCTCAACATCATTTTAAAAGACCTATCCATAGACACCCCACACGAATAGGTTTGAGTAAAAAAAAATTTTTAGGTTTTAGTTTCATGTATCGGAGCCCCCCTTAAATATTATTTTTTCTTACTTTTTGTATCTGAATCGGAAAGCGGTGAACATAATACACCTACCTACCAAGTTTCAGCTATGTGATGCTTATAGTTTCAGAATAAAGTGGCTGTGACATACGGACGGACAGACAGACAGACAGACAGACAGACAGACAGACTTGACGAAACTATAAGGGTTCCGTTTTTTGCCATTCGGCTACGGAACCCTAAAAACTTACTTGTCTGCACCAGTTTTTCGCGCCGCGCCGCGGTGCCGTGCGGTAAACAGTACGCATTGGATTAACGATTAACGGACTTAGGTGCATATTAACGGAAGTTAACGTGTCCGTTAACATTTTTGAAAGTTTACTTAAAAGTTAATCCGTTAATCAAAATGTTAACTTCGTTAATTAACGATTAACGGATTAACGAGTTAATGCCCAGCTATGCTGGTCAACACCACAGAACATAAAAAACGATAGAAGTAGTATTAACTCCTATTTGTATGAAAACCAGTGTGACCAAACTAACACATTTGTGATTATATCACATTATCACGCACACCAAGAATGTCTTGTTGTGATTGGTTACCTTTCACTGCCAGATAGTTTCGCTGCCCGACACTAGATGCCTCTTATTCACTATCAGATAGTTCCGCTACCTGACGACAGATGCTATTTGAAAATCATTGATAGCTAGAGGTGGGGTGGTTACGATACAATAGTCATGTCGATATTTTTGTTATGGAACATAATACAGCGTTATGTTTAACGATGTTTCTCTTATCTTCTTAATTATTACATCATAGCAAATTTGTAAAAAATATACAAACTGTTAATGACTTCTTTATTCTAAGCTATAAATGACCAAAAATACCATAATAAAGAGTTAAAGGCAATGTTCATTATGAGAACACGATAAACGCACGTTTAAGAAAAATCTGTATTTATTTACAAGATACATTTGATTTACATTTATTCACTAATAATAAATAAGGAATAAATTAAAACATAGTCATTTCAACTTCCAATATAGTTAAATATGATTTTAGACCCACTTGCTATTGTGTCACCTCAGTCAACAGATCTTCCAGCGTATTTGCCACAACGACTATTCATCGTCAAAACGGAGATGTGTGATGTATTCACCATTGATGTTGATGCCGAATCCTTCCTATTCCTGTAGCTTAAAGGAGTCTTCTGATGCCGCTGTAAACAGTTCAGAGACATAAATCTCCCTGTCTTACACCTCTCCGAAAATTTTGCCTACCGGTTGCTGCAATCCATTTTTCTTTTATGAATCGATCTTTAGGGAACCTTAAAAAAATAATATTAAGTTATTAATTATATACAAAAAAAAATAAGTTAAAAAAACACCAATTTATCAACCTTTTTAAAAGCTTTACTTTTTATGTAATACAATAACAAGTATCGATAGCTAATTATCGATATTTTGATTTGGTCATTCCCTAAATGAGTAGCATTTCGAGAATAAGAAACAGTCAAAATATAAGGTCACCTCGTTTTAAGTGATAATATTTTAACAGAGTATCTATCTATATCAAAGAAATAGGACCCAAGCATTTTTTTTTTTTAAAATCTGTCCCATTTTCATTTTAATTTTTCCTAACAAAAAAAATAATTATTAAAAAGATCATCCTGTCTTGTCTACTCTCAGAGATCCCCACACGCGACATCGCCTTTCGTCTCTTTCATTTAATGCCTATCTCATTCATTCATGTTAGCGCCGGTGCAATGACCGCGAGCGGGAGGGGGGCACCGCGGCGCGCCTATTTTTTAGACCCCCCCACATCAGTAGACTGCATTCGATTACCTACCTTTATCAAAGTATCTCAGTGTACCTACAAGTTTGTAGGTTTGTTATTGTTACTGCAATCAGATCCCTAAATACCTGACTAAACACTAACAGCTGGTTAGGTACCTATTATGATAAACTGAGATAGAAACTCAACTTAAGTAGGTATGTGTTCATTCATCGTAGGCATAAAACACTAGGTATGATAAACTGAAAGTAGCTACCTAATTATGTATTTTATTTAATAAATTCCTGCTGATAATAACAAAGCTTATGTGAGAGTAAACTTTTAAAAAGAATACATACCTAAACTGTTAAAAATTAATGACCTGACTGCGTTCAATCTCACAAAATCTACGTTAAACAGATGTTTTTAGTTTTACCTACCTAATGAGTACCTAACTACTGATTCGCTTTGATTCAGTGGATATGCACTAAAAATTGCGTAAGTAAATAAAACACAGTTTCGTTTTAAGTTTTATTTATTTGGTACCGTAAAAAAACATAACATCAGGCACACGCAACGCAACGCGATTACATCCTAGAATCAGCTAGAAACTTACCTAAATTATTATTTATCAATGATATAGACGAATGCTTCCACCACTGTAAATTTTTACTCTACGCTGACGACCTCAAATTATATCGTACTATTACTGATTGTTCGGATCATCTCAAGTTTCAAGAAGATTTGACCAGATTCTCTGAATACTGCATAAAAAATAAATTAGCACTTAGCCTAGAAAAATGCAATTGTATAACTTTCACAAGAAAATTGAATCCCAGTTCTCATGATTACTTCTTATGTGGCTCCAACCTTACAAGGGTACAGACTATCAAGGACCTTGGGGTAACCCTAGACATGAAATTATCTCTAGATAATCATGTTGCAAACATTTGTAATAAAGCTTTCAGAATGTTCGGCCTCGTTATGCGCGCTAGTAATGACTTTAAACGCCCATCTACATTTCTTTATTTATTTAAGTCCTTGGTACGCTCTCAGCTTGAGTATGCGGTGACTATCTGGGACCCGCTTTACGGGAAATACGTTGACAGCCTCGAGAGGGTACAAAAGAAATTCCTTAAAAGCATGCATTACAGGTGTTATCACAGCCGTATCTCATACGCTGCCGCCCTTGACAGATATAAGTTGACCAATTTAAAAAAAAGACGCCTACAGCTGCAAGCTATGTTTCTTTATGACCTTTGTCATAACAAATATGACTGTACAGATATAATTAATAAGTTAAGTTTAAGAGTGCCGGTTAGACCGAGCAGGCGAACTTGTCGCAGTTTTAAACTTTTTCTTAACCCGATTGCCCGTACCAATGCCGGCAAGCGCTCGCCTATGTTTCGTCTGACTGACACCTACAACAATCATTTTAATGATATTGATATTTTTATACTAAGCCCACATTTATATAAAAAATCAGTTCTGGACAAGCTGCTCAAAACATAAACATACTATTAGCACACACTGTAATCTGTAATACTTCTCTTTCAAATTTACCTAGCTGGTCTTGTCGACTAGCTTTAACATCCATGTTCATTTATACGTGAGGTTACCTCGTTTTAGGTGGCGATATTTAAAGGGCCGATTAATCACAATAATTAATTTGTTTTTATTTATTTTTTGTAAAAAAAATATGATAGTGTCCTGTTTCTATAATGTATACAAAGCCACTGTTTAAATATTGTCGCTTGAAATGATTTGACCTTATATAATAGTCGTTCCTACTGACTCTCAACTTTATAAGTAATCTGTGGTTATCGTGGTTGACGTCATAGTTAGTATTATCTAGTTTTTTTTTTAAGTCATCAATTGTATAAATACTGTGATGTTGTTTGATTGACCCTAATAAATGAAAAAAAAAAAAAAAAAAAAAACTTTATTTGTTTTAACTTTCATTCATTGCACTTGCTCAGATTTTGTACAGATAGGTATGTGAATACAAATCTTATTTCACGATTATGTAAATTAAAACTAGGATTCTATTATTTATTTTTATATTGGTTTTGAAATAATAATACTCGTACATCTTTATTTATCGGCCGCGATAACATTAAACATAAAAAAATAACGACATGAGAGATTTTTTACAGTCAAAACTCGTGCCTATTTTGCACAATAACTTCTTATTTTACGATTGCCGAAGCAAGCACTAGCCAGCCAATGACCAATCTAGCTATCACGACACGAGCACTGGATTTATTACACTGGACATCATGGGATTCACTGTTCATTCACACACGTATGCACTAAATCTATGCTGGAAATGAAGGCGAATAACTGCAGCATTGTGTTGTTGTAGTGCACGTTATCCCTGCCGCGTAAACGTGTTATTGCGCAGTAGTCAACGGGAGGACTCGAGCTCGAGCTGCTCGACCTTCGGCGCGTAGTCCGCGCCCGCAGCAAATCTTAGACCCTCATGTGATAAAGGTGGAGGCCTTCGTTGTGCAGAAACCGCCATATCCAGCGTCTGCGGGCGGTGTTTGGTACTAGGTGCCGCGATGCCGGTGAAAACAATCCAGCACGTCGTTCTGGAAGTGCCACGTCGAGGCGCGGCGCGGCGGGAAGCTTCTTGATGCCGGTCGCCCGGCCCGGGCTCCGCACGACGCACGGCGCACGCACGTCGGGACGCGCGCGCACACAACTCAATCGGCGAATTTCTTTGACAGACTGACTCGCTCGCGCGCGCGTCGGTCGCTCGGCGAGCTTGCAGGGGCGGGTGCGGGGGAGCGGCCGCGCGCGACACGTGTAGGCAACGCGGCGGCGATTGGCGGCGCGTTTGACATTGCCTACAAAGACCGAGAGCGCCGCTCAGCAACACGCGACACGGGGTGTTTTATTTTAGTATTTTTTCTACATGTTTAGAGGTCATTTTCTCGAAAACTAGCGTATAAATTTTTTTTTTTTACTTACAAAAAATGTTTCATTTATTTTTCTGAATCTGCCCTTAAAATATTATCACTTAAAACGAGGTGACCTTATATAGTTTCGACCTTATCTCTATGAACAGTGGAATGGTTTTAGGTTGTATTTTTTTATGGATTGTTATTTTCTGCAAAATTCACAATTTCTAATGAAATAATGATATAATATTACTTACCGATGGTATGTCACGCCTCCTTTGGATAAATTCTTTGTAGTGCTTGCGTTTTTGCACTCTAACACAGTGCAGGTCGGTATATTTTAAGTTTATTATCCGTACAGCAAAACGTGTTACATGTTCGAGCAACTGTCACCGTCTGAAGCGCATAAAAGGGGCGGAAACATGAGATGCGCCAAGCTTGGCCTATGCGTCGTTACACGGGACCCGCCTACTTACTACTTCTACTCGTTTTTTATGTTCTGTGGTCAACACTACCTCATATAGGGTATCTTAATGTAACTCTTGTGAAATAGGAACTGAGTTTTTATGCTTGTTTTTTTATTTCTTGTTACCTACGAAATTACTCCTTACCAGTACAAATCTGTTCTAAGCTTAGGTTTCACTGCAGTCAATTCATATGAATAGCAAATATCTTAACATTTATACGATAAACCAACGATATAGGCTTTCTTATATAAATTCACTTAAAATATTGCAAAAAAATAGGTATCTGGATTCAGCACACAACATGTTCTTGATGAAACCATATCAAAGTCAACACCATTACCTTTATTATGTTCTAGTTATTATTACCAATTAATTAAAATCTATGTAAAAATGGGGTAGTTAGCCAAATGCTGTTGAAGAAAAAACTAATGCCACATTTAAAAATTACATGTCGAACTGAGATAGAAATGAAAAAAAAAACAGAGGAGTCAAGAAATATTGTAAAGAAACTTTAGTTTCAGTACTGATAAAGTATAATAATGACCCCACTTCCAACTTAATTTGCATAACCTCTTTCAGTAGGTAGTTCAATAAAGTCAGATTTTATGCATTCAACTGTGACTAATGTTAAGTCAAGGGTTCAGTTAACAACTCAATGATTGATGAAATTACTTATTATAATAAACCACATTCAATTTTAATTAGTTAAATCACATTCTATTTTGTGAATCTTATCATATTTTAGAGTAGTAAACTCATCCAATTAACAAGTATGAATACAATTTATTTACATTATTATTGTCTCTAGGTCAATAAACTAATGTTTGTATTGTTCTCCAAGTTAAAATTGTTTTTATGTGTTGTGTAAGGTGCTCTTATGATTACTCATATCTACATGGCAGCTCCTACTTGGCTTGATGTTGTTATACAGATATAGTATACAAGTGGTTCCCAGTCGCTTCTACCGCTTAAACAGGGTGATATTGGTATATTAGAACAAAACCTTTGAAGGTGATTCTGGTGCTCTTACACAAAAAAAAAATATGGGGCCAACATTGTTATTGTGGAATAGAAATTAGCTTTTTCATACAAAGTTATCATTTTGGGTTGAAGATTTGTATGCAGACCTAAATAGATTTTTTGAGATTTGAGTATTTGCCTCATAAATATTATTATGGATAGCCTATATGCTACAGTGAGTTGTTATTACTACAGTAATAGTAGTTCAACGATGTGGTATTCCAATTTATAATAGTATATCATTGTTTTAATCAAAATTCTTTGTTTGTTTCATGTGAAGGAGTAACAAACATCACACATCTTCTCAAACCTTTGTTTGCATTTGAAATATTAGTTGATTTAAATAACCTAATATCATTAACACATTCTTTTAATAATGTGAATTCCAATGATGTAGGTCCCTGGTGGCTGGCAGCAGTAGTGGCTACCATCTCTTTGCGTTGACCCCTGATGATGGCATCGAGGAGATTTATGCGAGTCGCTCCGGGCAGGACACATGCTTGGTGGATCGACTCTTTAGCAGCTCGTTGGTGGCGATTGTCACAGTTTCAGCTCCCAGGTAAATTCTTACAGTCTTCTAGTAACTAACATAATAAAAATCTCTCTTTATTACTATAAATCTTGAAAGTTATTGATTCCCATTATCTTAAAGAAACTAATGGTAATGTTGTGGTAACCGAAGTTTAATTTTAATTCTTATCATCTATGTTTTATGAAGATTAACTATAGGTAAACCGCGAAATTGAGACCTCGCCTGTGGGGTACAGGGGCGCGGGGGGAGACGAGAGCTGGGTTTGTGAGAGGTGCGGGAGGCAAGCACATTCTTTTCAAAATTCAGTACGCTCGCTACACAGGTAGCGATAGCATCTGTTGACAATTGCGGACGCTTTGACAGAAGTACACAAGAGATTACTGTCTGACTGAAGTCTGAAGATAAGTCGCAGTATATTCTAACACAAAATCTATATCATTGTATTTTTTGTCGTGTTTTTTTATTTCTATTTTACATCATTCTCCTGCACCTGTTACTGTTAATTTTTGTACATGACCTAAAGTTGTAGTACTTTTATATATTATAAGCTAGAGTAAAACTGGGAAAGAGAATGCTCTTACCATTAAGTCCACCGTTTGAACACTGTAAAATAACAGTGTTTTAATAAAGGCTCTAAATATATACGAATATTTTAGAATAAAATATAAATTCAAATTCAGTGGAACATGAACTAGGTATACACTTAAACAAAACAGTCGCAAAAGTCACCAGGGAATGTTACTTGAAGTTTTTAATTTTGCCTTAAAATCAATCTAATTTAAAGATTCCATTTTATTTATTGATCAAAATCCACGGCTCTGGATAGTAATATTTAGAATTAATTCACTCTCATTAGTGTAATTGTATCGAATCGAATATTTTTTCCAATGTTAAAAAGTGTCGACACTGACGACAACCATTGTGACCACTGATGTCATATATCTTAAGTACTGTCGCGGCAAATTTTGTCTCTTGTGTATTGTCCCGCCGCCCGCACCCCTTACAGTCCCCGCTCTCGTCTTTCACCCCGCACCCCTGTACCCCGCAGGCGAAGTCTCAATTAAGCAGTTTACCTATAATGATTGCCACTGAGAACACAATTATCAAACCAGACATTATGCAATGATTATAAAAAGAATAGATATGTTACCCGGGCGCGCAATGTGAAGACGCGAAAACGACCTAATTAGGACGTCTTATCTACCCTTAGTCTGCGAATGGCTATCCACAAGTGTGACGTCTCTGATAGTCATTGTAAATCCTATAAAATGCCATCGTGTGTGTTTGAAAAATAAAAATATTAAATTGTAACAATTTTTACTTAAAAAAGTCCATTTCACAATACGGGTACAAAGATGAAAGAGGAGAAAGTAATTAGTTATTGTTTCAAGTGTAAAAAAAACATACGCACTGGGGGTTCCGTGCCACCCTTTAACTGAACTCGGGATCCACTTACTTACACCCAACAAAAATATCAAAATATTTGTGACAGCAAAAATAACTTTGTTTTTCATAGTGTTTGTATGAAAGACAAATTTATATTTGCTGTTGATGAAAATGTGCAATATCACAAAAACTACAGGTTCGATCTCATTCAAACCAATTTTCGTTGTAAGTCTTTGTTGAGATCTACCTATATCATATATATATACCTCGTGTGTTCATAAGTTTTGAGACAAACTTAGTAGTTAAAAAAATAAATTAAATATTACTGGCTGCTATTTAATTCTTTTTCCAATTTTGAATTTGGAATGTTTACTTTTAATACCTTTGACTTTCAAATTTATTTCTGTCAATTTTATCGTGATGGAGGGGACTAAAGAATTGCGTGCGACCGTGATATCGCTATTTAAGGCGGGAAAAACACCAATGGAGATTTTCCGTGGGGTGAAAACTTTTGGCGTAAGCCGTAACTTCGTGTATTACACTATCAAACGATACAATGAGACAAGTTCCTTGCAATATCGCCAAAGGAGTGGTCGGCCACGCTCTGTAAGGACGCCTGCGAACATCAAAATCATCCGAGAGCGACTTCGCCGAAATCCATGTCGCACTCAGAAAAAAATTGCTCTGCAGACTAAAATTTCGCGCGTTTCAGTCAACAGAATACTGAAATATGATCTTTAGGTAAAGGCGTATAGCCGTAGAAAAGTTCACTTTTTAAACGATCGGCTTCGTAAATTGCGACGCGAACGTTGTCCATTACTGCTTAGGAGACACGATGCGAGGAAGATACTGTTCACCGATGATAAATTTTTTAATGTCGAAGAAAAGTTCAACCGACAAAACAATAAAGTCTATGCCAAAAGTAGCAAGGATGTCCCAGCTTCAGCACGGAATGTCTCGCGTACTCATCATCCGGCAAGTGTGATGGTATGGTGGGGAGATTCGTATGAAGGTGTCACTCCGCTCCATTTCTGTCAACAAGGCGTCAAGGTGAAAGCCAAGAATTATCAAAATGACATCTTAGAGCCTGTTGTGAAATACCTATCTCATACTTTATTTAACAACAAATTTTGGGTTTTCCAGCAAGACTCAGCACCATCCCATAAAGCAAAAACCACCCAAGCTTGGTTGAGGGAAAATGTGCCGGCTTCATCGCGGCGAACGAATGGCCCTCCTCCAGCCCCGACCTCAACCCGCTGGATTATTCTCTATGGACTGAGTTAGAGCTCAGGGCCTGCCAGAAGTCCCACCCAAACTTGGAGTCACTGAAGCGAGCTCTTGTTCGAGAAGCAAAGCGAATCCCGCTAGAAAAGATTCGTGCCGCCATTGATGATTGACTAAATCGTCTAAGGGCCTGTATTAAAAACAAGGGTGGACATTTTGAATTATAGTTAAATTTTATTGTTGATTATTATCTACTTAGTATTCACTGTAAATTTTAGAAATATAAGTTAATTATTTTAAAAGTTATGCCTCTTTTTTTTCGTCTCAAAACTTATGAACACACGAGGTATTTTGATTCTTATTTACTTTCTTAGTAGATTATAGCTTACTGGATGACGAACATTTCTGCGTTCTGGTCTTATCTAGAACTTCTCAAATAGGGGCCTGAAAATGCGGCGAAATGGTTCCAGTAAAGGATGGTACGCCAGCGTTTGCTTCGCGCTCGACTTGGCGGGGGCACTGCGTGCCCCCCGATATACAAATGTTTATTTTTCTAAAGCGCTAATTGAAAAATACTTAGTTAGCCGCAAATTCTATTAATCACCGCGTGATCTCTCTATAACTGCGCTGCATGCAAAACGTCGTAACGTTAGTAAGTTAGTCATAGTTTGTTTTGATAATAAATTTTATTTGTCCTCTGAAATACAAATAGTTTTTATTTTAGACAAAGTTTGGCTGCATGATCACAGAAATATTGTAACGAGATGGTGTAATGCGTATTTTTCGTCGTGTTACGGCCAAGTTCACGTCCGCGCTCGAAATACGTGGGTCTCGCGACAACGACACTGAAATAACAATTAATGCTTCGACCCGAACCGAACGCTTTAGCTATACAGTTGTTGCCAACTCACTCGACTCGCACTGGCGTCCGACTCCGACCAGATACATTATAGATATTTGTGTCCCACCGACTGCGACGCTCTGTCTAGCCTGTCGATACATTTCCTTGAGGAAGTCTTTGAACTACAAAGAATTGTCATTCTTAGTTTTGGTGGGATGGAAAGGTTATTTTTCACTTTTTCCGCTAGGTTTGTCTACTGATTGTGAACGGATTATCATCACGCACCTCATTCAGTAAATGTTAAAGATTGGATTCTGAATTGCATTTGAAATATAACTTTGTATTAGGTAATCTAGTATATCTTGCTACAAACTAAGAAGTGAATGAACTAAATAAATGCGAGTAGTACCATGTCATCTACTTAGTTCTAATTTGCAGGAAGGTCTCGTACTCATCTCTATTTTCTGAATGCTGTTGCGTGGCGCATACACATCGTATTTCAAAATTTATCATTCTTGCTGGCACTAATCCCATTGCCACATAGCATTATTCTAGTTTACACAATAAAATATATTGAAAATTCCTACGCGTTTTCGTTCAAACATATGTATTTAGAAAATAATATCACATTGGAACTTCATACCTATCTAAAGACCTTTGACCTTTTTATCTTTGTCATCTCAATTAGGCTGTCTGGAGATACAAAAAAAAACCAAAAAAATTATGATAGTATAAAAACAAATGTTATTATTCGTGTTTTTACAATTTAGTCGTCAATTTCAATCAAAAATAATACTAACCGAATTAAAATTTACCCGATTATCAACTGTAGTAGGTATTGGTATACAGATAACACTCACTGTAGATGACTGATGTTTTATTTTTTTTACTACTTTAACACGTACGCCTGATTTAACTCACAAACTTCTTAATATTAAAAATACACAAATATTATATTTGTGGCCACAGTAGTCGACAAACCAATACAAGGTGTAAATTTTAAGATTCTTTTTCAAAAGTCCATAACTCGAAAAGTACGAGGTGTGGTCCAAAAGTTTCTGGCTAGAAAAATTTGGCGGCTTAAAATAAAATAAAAAATATGTCATCGCGATTGTCATTTATTCCGCTGTTTCGTGTATGATTTTGGTGTTTCTGTTGCTTGTGGTTTTGATATTACGGCGTTTAAACTATAGGAAATTGGTAAATTTTCGATATGTTCAAATTGGAATATCGTTCCGTGATCAAATTCCTGACCAAGGAAAGAATAGGTCCAACCGATATAAAAAAAAAGGTTAGATACCGTGTACGGGGATTCTTCTCCGTCGTTTTCCATCGTTAAATAATGGCGTAAGCAGATTCGTTTAGGACGGGAGTCTATTGACGACGAACCTCGCTCCAGCCGGCCTGTTCAAGTACTCACCGAGGACTGTGTCAAATTAGTGGAAGAGGAAGTTCTGAGTGATCGAAGACTTGAGACTAAAGAAATAGCGGCAAGAACCGGGCTTTCGAAAACTTCAGTACTTAGGATTCTTCATGAACATTTTCACATGAATAAAGTTAGTGCTAGGTGGGTAACCAAACTTCTTTCGAGCTTGCAGCGAACAGAGCGAAAAGCGTGTTCTCAAGAAGTTTTAGACTCGTATAGGCGTTACGGAAAAAGTTATTTGGAGTTGATTGTTACTGGAGACGAAACCATGGTTTTGTACTATGATCCCCTGTCCAAAAGGGAATCGATGGAGTGGCGTCGTCTTGGTGAAAAGCCGCCTACAAAGGCAAAGGTAACGCAATCCACCAAAACGATAATGGCAACGGTATTCTGGGATTGTTACGGAATACTGATGATTGACATAAAAGAAAGGAATACCACGGTAAATGGCAGCTACTACGCTACCCTTATTGAGCAGTTACGAGAGGCGGTCAAGCAGAAGCGACGTGGAACAATCAGTAGAGGTGTGCGGCTTCTCCACGATAATGCTCCCGTTCACACTGCTGCAATAGCCAAAGCTGCTGTAGCAAAATGTGGCTTCGAGGAAATTCGCCACCCACCTTACAGCCCTGACCTGGCCCCAGGCGACTATTATTTGTTTTTAAGACTTAAGGTAGACTTAAGGGGAAGACGGTTTTCTTCGGATGATGAAGTGGCTCAAGCGGTTTTCGCCCATTTTGAGGACAAAACTTCAGAGTATTTTTTTAAGGGGATAGGAATGCTTATCAAGAGATCTGCAAAGTGCATTGAAAATATTGAAATAGAGGGAAACTATATAGAAAAAAAAAGGTTTTGTAAATATATCTACTTGTTTTCATTGTTAGGCCGGACACTTTTGGACCGCACCTCGTACATAAGTAAGAATTTTTATTTTATTTTTCTACTGACTGTCATGGCCTAGCTTATCACCCAGTTTCGGCTTGACCTTGACTTTCTAGACACCCTGTATACAACGTGTTCTTTTTGTTTTCTTCAAAATTAAGGATATAAATCAGACTACTTAAATAAAGATCGTGTAAAAAAAAGCATTTTTTTTTGGGTTTTATACAAAATAATTCAATTCCCACTTTGCACTCAGTGCAAAGTACAGACAGCAAAAAATTCTTTGAGTCCTATGTGATGGCTGACTTCTGACGGTAACGTAACCAAAAATAGTCATGGTTGGCTTGGCTAGGTTTGTGAAGTTTTCGTACGTACGTAAATAATAAAAAGTAAATAAATCACTACTTACGTAAAATAACAATGCCTATAAAATTACTTAAATAAGAATTAATAAGTACCTATATTTAATGTTAAAGCCTTTTCAAATTTTCACTATATGTGTAAATATGAATTTAAAAAAAAAGTTCCTGAAGATTACCCTAACGAAATGATAGATGAATACTGCTCATTAAGAAAACAGTAACTAAAAAACTAAACCTAAAACCAGTAACAATAATAATAACAAAGTATGTTTGTTTGTGCCCTTTTTTGCTGACTATTCGCAGTTGTAGTGAAATTGACAACGTCACAAAAGCAATGAGAGCAATAATAACCAACTGATTGTAAAAAACAATCTTACTCGTGCCTTTTACTTCTGTTAGAATAAATTCTTTCGAGAAAATATTACTTAGTTAAACTTTGTAGAATCCTTGGTTAAATTTTCTTTTTTGCAGAAAGCTGATCGTGTGCCACTACAAGAAGGGCACGGAAATATGCAACTACAGCTACAGCAACACTATCCTTGCTGTCAAGCTCAACCGATCTGTAAGTATTTAACAGTATCTATAAGCTCTTAAATAGATAGTATTTCAGCGATGACTTTCTTTTCCCGCTTAGTTCTTCTCCTCATAAATCGGCCTCCTCCACCAGAGGCGCTACTCACCATTTCTAACGAACCTAAATCTTCATTGAACCGCGTTTATGACTACTTTAGCAGTGTCGAATCTGGTACGGAGTTGTGTAAAACAATCGTATTCTTTTGACAGTTCAAAACGTACGATATGAAATGTCAAACGGCAAAGAACAAAAGGTTTGACATTTCATATCGTACGTTTTGAACTGTCAAATGAATACGATTGTTTTACACAATTACCCCTCTAGCATCTAAAATTCTATTTAGGCAAAATCTAAGAAAAACTATTAAGCAGTCCCATATGAAGGACGGTAATCCTGCTGGAACTTCTGTGGTCTTACTTGAAACAGATGAAGAGGAGGTCGCTGGTGTTATTATGAGTCTTCGATCGGATAGTGCCGTAGGTTACGATGGTATCTCATCCATCATTCTAAAAGCAGCGTGTAATACTCTTGCACTTTTGATCACTCATATTTGCAACCTTAGTATGTCTTAGTACCTCGTGTGTTCATAAGTTTTGAGACAAACTTGGTAGTTAAAATAATAAATTAAATATTACTGGCTGCTATTTATATCTTTTTCCAATTTTGAATTTGGAATGTTTACTTTTAATACCTTTGACTTTCAAATTTATTTCTGTCAATTTTATCGTGATGGAGGGGACTAAAGGATTGCGTGCGACCGTGATATCGCTATTTAAGGCGGGAAAAAAACCAATGGAGATTTTCCGTGAGGTGAAAACTTTTGGCGTAAGCCGTAACTTCGTGTATTACACTATCAAACGATACAATGAGACAAGTTCCTTGCAAGATCGCCAAAGGAGTGGTCGGCCACGCTCTGTAAGGACGCCTGCGAACATCAAAATCATCCGAGAGCGACTTCGCCGAAATCCATGTCGCACTCAGAAAAAAATTGCTCTGCAGACTAAAATTTCGCGCGTTTCAGTCAACAGAATATTGAAATATGATCTTAAGGTAAAGGCGTATAGCCGTAGAAAAGTTCACTTTTTAAACGATCGGCTTCGTAAATTGCGACGCGAACGATGTCCATTACTGCTTAGGAGACACGATGCGAGGAAGATACTGTTCACCGATGAGAATTTTTTTTAATGTCGAAGAAAAGTTCAACCGACAAAACAATAAAGTCTATGCCAAAAGTAGCAAGGATGTCCCAGCTTCAGCACGGAATGTCTCGCGTACTCATCATCCGGCAAGTGTGATGGTATGGTGGGGAGTTTGTATGAAGGTGTCACTCCGCTCCATTTCTGTCAACAAGGCGTCAAAGTGAAAGCCAAGAATTATCAAAATGACATCTTAGAGCCTGTTGTGAAACCCCTATCTCATACTTTATTTAACAACAAATTTTGGGTTTTCCAGCAAGACTCAGCACCATCCCATAAAGCAAAAACCACCCAAGCTTGGTTGAGGGAAAATGTGCCGGCTTCATCGCGGCGAACGAATGGCCCTCCTCCAGCCCCGACCTCAACCCGCTGGATTATTCTCTATGGACTGAGTTAGAGCTCAGGGCCTGCCAGAAGTCCCACCCAAACTTGGAGTCACTGAAGCGAGCTCTTGTTCGAGAAGCAAAGCGAATCCCGCTAGAAAAGATTCGTGCCACCATTGATGATTGGCCAAATCGTCTAAGGGCCTGTATTAAAAACAAGGGTGGACATTTTGAATAAAAGATATATTTTATTGTTGATTATTATCTACTAAGTGTTCACTGTAAATTTTAGAAATATAAGTTAATTATTTAAAAAGTTATGCCTCTTTTTTTTTTTTAGTCTCAAAACTTATGAACACACGAGGTATAATGGGAAAATAAAGACCTGTTGATTTAATGATAATGAATGCGAGGGCATCAACATATTATCGTTATCATTGATGCCGATAGCATTTTGTCTAAACAAGTTTTTGTCGCCTTGAACTTGTAACGAATGAATCATCCTTATTTATTTGCATTTTAAAATGTAAGCGCAATTGGCTACTTGACAAGTTTAGGTAAAGTATTCTCATATGTGCACAAGATTATTATGTATCATATACAATTGGAATTTGCTGGAAATAATACTCGTAGGTACATTTATTTGTAATAAAACAAGTTTTTTTGTAATCGTTATTGAATAAGCGCGTAAACGCAAATTATAGCCGCGACTGGCGCCGCGCGCGCACTACCTTTTCAGTCGTTTTTTCAAAAAGAGTGACGTGTGAGCGTTTTGGGCCATTTTTTTCCTTTTAAGTGGAGTTACATAAAGTGCACGAAATATATACTACTCAAAACAAAATAAGGGCTACGAGGTATTTTGTCTGTACCATGAAAATAATAATTCCAATATATATATTTTTTGTCTCCATAACGAAAACTAATGTTGTTTTTACCGTGTAGACCAATTTTATTCACAAATAAATATCTTATTCGGATATTTGGACACTGTTATGCAAAAGGGTGTCAAGTGACCTAAAATCAGGTATGGAGTTATTGGTACCACTGGATTCGCAAAAATGACCTCTAACTGGTCGCCCAAAGGTCGAACTTCGGAAAAATTTATATTAAAAGTTATCTCACAAAATAACGTATTGCGAAACAACCCATTGAGTATACTGATATATGCAAAAAGGTTTCATGTGTTCTTAATACCGTTTAGCGATTTATTAATGCTGAATTTATTTTAACAAAAAGGTTTCAAGTCTATGTTTATTAATGGAAATACTAAAATTATTGTGTTTTTTGAATTGTTGATCTGTCAGGTTTAAACAGCTGTCGTTTTTTCTTGCACAGATCTTTAAATAATGACTAAATAGACCTTAGTTTAGGATTTTTGACCAATGAATAGGATGACAAGTCATCCTAGTCATAATTCCTTTAAAAAGATTATTCAACCTACTAACTCCTAAAAATCTATCCAGTTTGACTTACTTTAAACAAAATCATCTATGTATTCCAAAATCCTTATAATAGAAGAGAATTTCTTTTTGAATTAACTTTTTAAAAAATACAGATTTTTCTAATCATTTTACGAAGGCATCTTATTATTTTTGAATAAAATAATAGTGACCTATGGATGTAAGAGTCTTAAGATTAATATCTGTATTTTTAATAATCAAATCTGGCAAAAAGAAGCAATTTACTGCGGTTTTGGAAGTACATAGTACATACAAATTAAAAACGGAGTACATTTTTTAATATAGGTCTTGATTGATCAATCACCTGAAGTTGTATTTTATACTGATTTTGCCATGGGCAGACTGTTCATTGATAATCAAGTATTACAAAATGCATAGAAATACGCAGATTAAATTACGAATAGCAAAAATCCAGAAAAAGTGTGTGGATTTACTAGAACGTTAGAATTATTGAAAGTAAAGCTTTTTATAAACTTCTACAAAATAAAACAAATGAAATTTTAATAAAGAAATCATAAAAATATAGAGAACTGTGTCGTTGCAACTGTTTGACTATAAAACTAATACTAATAGGATTCTTAAAAGAGTTTTGCAAAAGGGATTTACAGTACTTTAAAACCTTTTAGCAAATTATTTGCAACGATATCCTATTAAAGCAAAAAGGTTTTAAGTGTTTTAATTGCATTTATCTACTTGTATAATTATAATTCACACAAATGAACATCAATTACATAAAATATACATCTCATTCTGTAGTTATGCCAATTTTCAGGCATGTAAACCGTGTTAATACGAAGTTACAGCAATTTTTAAAAGTGACGACCTTGAAAATCTTTAAACGCGTTTATCTCGAAATGACCAATATGTCACTTGACACCCTTTTGCATAACACTGTCCATTGTTTTATTGCTGCGATGACATTTCAAACCGTCAGAGCCACAGATCCCACAAAGTTGAGCACGCTAGGAGGCGCTACTGTCGTGCACCTTCCCAATAGCTAGATTTTATTAGTTTATGTTACATATTACCAAAAAATTTAAGATTTTACGGACGAAAATCATTCTAAAAATGATTGAGCTTTACATAAGCAATTTTTTTGTGTCATGTACAAAATGTTGGCATTTTCCCCATACAAACGAAAACATCTCCTTTTGTCCTCGCTGAAAATTTCTTTCATGTAATTTTTTTTATATTTTCAAATGAAATTATGAATATTTAAGAGAAATAGTGCTTTTGAAACATGGGGACTTGATCGGTGATTGATTATTGTTCATTACAGCAAAATGACCCTTACAACTTCTCATTTAAGAGGTAAATTAGTCCAAATCGAAGCCTCTCAATTTACGATTTATATTTGCCAATCCGGTTTAAATTTAAAGTACGAAGTATGCTTGTTTTTTCTATAAACGTTAACGTTAAGTAAAAAGTAAAGACAAAATAACATTTAATGCAAACATTTAAAAATATTTTTTCGTTTTACACTAAGGCTGCATGTTCGATATATTGTGTCGACTGTTTATCATGCGGTAAACTAATATATTTAACCTAGGAAGATAAGTATAAATCACCTGGACGAAAGGTTATCTCATTTTAAGTTCCTAATGTAACTTACTAAAATTTGTTATTGTCATCCAAAATCAGTTTCGTTTGACAGCTTTTACTTGTTCTCCTATTCCGATAGGAATATTAATTTTATGCGTAAGACACGAGGTTCGATTCCTCGTCTGACAGAGTTGCCTTTACAAGTGCAATTTATATTATTAAGTTTGTATAGTGACAAATAAATAACATGTAGTTTATTTTGATTTTTGATTTTTTCTTACCTATTAAGGTGGCAACCCTAGCCACAGTTGACGTGAAGCAGCGATAGATCCTATGTCGGAACGTTAAAAAGTCATTCGCCGGTATTATCATCATCATCATTTATTTCAGTTAAATTAGTCCATAGTGTTAGTAAAAATAATTATCTTAAAATGTATAGTTGATATTAAATAAATTAAATTAAAATGGAGTTGATAAGATGTATCACAATTTAAAATTAACAAATTTTAAAATGTAAAAAAATTCACAAATGATAAAAAAAAAAAATCCAATTCATAATTTGTTCCTCATTTACATAAATGAATTAACTAACCTAAATATTGAAGGTGGTTTATATAATTTCATATGCGGATGACACTGCTAATGTCTTTAGTGGACCGGACTGGGACTCTGTTTTCCACATATGTAGCTGAAAAAGGTCTCAGAAAAGTTTCAACATGGCTAAAATATAATTTATTAACTCTTAACACAGCTAAAACTAATTACATATGTTTCTCAATTGACAAAAGAACGCAACCAGGAGACGATTTTACTGTGAGACTACACCATTGCGCTGAAAACCCCTTATTAGCCTGTAATTGTAATACGATTGAAAAGGTTACAAAAACAAGGTATGTTGGTATTGTAGTTGATCAGAATCTCTCATGGTATCCGCATATAGATTATGTTAGCAATAGAATAAGAAAGCTTATTTGAATATTCAAAATACTCCGACATGTGTCTAGCGAAAAGATAAGAAATCAAATTTATACTGCGTTGGCACAGTCGGTAATATCTTACTGTATTCTCATATGGGGAGGAGCGTTAAAAACAAAGTTCTTGGAGGTTGAAAGAGCACAACGCTGTTTAATTAAGGTCATGTACTTTAGACAACGTAGGTTTCCCACAGAAGAACTGTATAAATTAAGTCAATTACTGTCTGTTGGAAAACTTTTTATTTAATTTTATTTTTTTAATTTAATCATTTATTTCAGGCAACTTGGGCCCATACAATAAATACCTTAATACTCACTCATGATAGTACTAAAATTAAAAATCAGTTCAATACAGGCAAGATCCTTCAAGGACCAGAGCAAAAAGGCCCATCCGCAATCAAATAATAGTGAGAACAGCTTTTGCTAAACGCCAATACTCTTACCTTTCTGCCTGTATCTATAATAAATTAAATGCTAAAATCAACCTAACTGAATTTAATAACTGAGAATGCAGAGCTAAAGTTATAGATATATTAAAGCACTATGATTATGAAGGCATAGAACTTCTTACAAGCAACAATCATAGTGTATAATCATACATATTTTCGCACAAATGCAATCATCTATACACGCACACAACCGCAAGACCTCATCACACACACGCACGCGCACACACACACACACACACACACACACACACACACACACACACACACACACACACACACACACAACATAGGAACACCTTCATGTTTTTACTTTATATTTTTAATTTAGTTTGAATAGTTTTCATGTTTAGTTATAAGACTTTTATGTCTTTTCACAAAACTTAAGCTATAGAAGAGCGGGATCACTGACACAGGACGTATACTCCTACTAGGTAGATCCCAACCACTAACATGTAATTTTGTGATAGACTGAAATAAATGCTTTTTTTTTTAATTAAAAAATTTAAAATGAAGTTTAAATGAAATATGTAATAAAATTAATCAAAATCATAATTAAACGCAAAATAAAATAAAATGAAATATCGAAAACGTTATCAAATAAAATAATAATAATCATATCATTTAAATAGAAGGATCAGCGGGGCGGGTAAGGTCCCAGGATCACCCTCTGAACAAAACACCGCCAAATTGGCGATGTATACCTATCCGCCAAGGTCCTTAGTATGCTGTTGTGACTGCCTCGAATCCTACTAATCAGCGACACCTTTTTTGCGGATAATAGCGTTGAAACCATCTGTTTGGTATTCCGCAAACATTCCTGACGCACTACAAAAGCGAGGCAGCCCCAACATCATTCTAAAGATGTTATTGTACTGAATGCGAAGGGCCTCGAGCGATCTTTTAGTGTGTGTGACCCACAGACTTCCCGTGTACATTCTCTGGCAGTATGCTTTAAAAAGCGTAATATTTTTTGCTCAGTACAACGGGAGAATCTACGAGTCAACATGTTACCTCTCACCGCCAAAGCCCTACGCTCCCTCTCAATATCAGCATCGTCTTTGAGGTCGCTAGTAATAATATGTCCTAGGTATTTGAATTTAGTGACGCGTTTAATATTTAAGCCATTAAGGGTGATATTACCAGAGAATTTAGGACGTTTACCAGCGGCCTCAAAAACCATGTACTCAGTTTTATTAACATTGTATTTGAGTTCATGCTCAGCCGCATACCTTTCACACACTTTCAACATTTCTACGAGACCGCTCACCGTCGGGCTAAGCAGCACCATGTCGTCCGCTTAGCTAATGTTATTTATACTAACACCATCCACCCGACACCCGACATTATGCCTATGAACCACTCCATATACTCGTTTCGCAGAGGTTGATCGTATGCCTGGAGGAGTCGCTGCACATCCACAACATCCGCGACATGAAGATCCTGCACACGATCCGCGACACGCCGCCCAACCCGCGCGGCCTGTGCGCGCTGTCGCCCTGCGTGGACCACTGCTACGTCGCCTACCCCGGCTCCAGCGCCGTCGGCGAGGTGCAGATCTTCGACGCCGTGCACCTGGTGAGTGACGTCATCGTTATATTACATTCTTAAAATACTATGATCTATGATCGATGTGTAGGTAGGTACTATGATCGTTGATATAAATATAGTAGATTGTTATACAAGGGGAGAAAGCGACCCATTTCACATGAGATGATTGTTCGAGAGCCAAAAATTCGAGAGTGAAATGGGTGCTTTCACCCGAGTTAAACATACTTTTTTTCATTTCGACTGCGAGGAAAACATTAAATTTACAAAAGTGTCTGTAGAAGTCATGGTGAGTTATGTAGTTCAGCAATAAAGGTAAACTCAAGTTTTTGCACAAATTGACAGTTGATTTACAGAACTAAAAAATCTAACACGATTAGAAAGAGTAACGACTCGAGTATATGAAAACAGAATACAGGAAAGCAGACGATATCAAATAATTAAAATCTTTGTAAAGAATATCGATCGATTTTTTTCCACAGATAATAATTGACAAAACTAAAAAAGTTGACAGAGAGCCCAAAACGAAAAAAAATATTATGTAATTTTTTTGACATGTTAAGTATTCAGTTTTACTATATTATAAAATTATTATAATATTGACTGTGAAAAATTATCTTTCAATTCAATTCAAATAATAACATTTTCATTTTTAATTCATTGAATAGTATTTGCATGACAATAATGTTAAACATGAGAACATGCACTAAAATAACATCTTTGTATCACCATGTTTTGAGCAAATAAACAATTAAAATTTTCGTGTAACAATCTACCTACTATTGCGCAATGTTTTATTTACTATTACTCCCTTCATCATAAATTATATTATAAGCAAACACAATTATACAAAGCTGAATAGACAATACCATAATTTCTGCGCAATTCCTACTTATATAACTTGTGAGTGTGACTCTTGAAGAAGGAGTCATGAGTGTAACATGTGTATATCTCCCTGACCGCAGAACGCAAAGTGCGTGATCAGCGCGCACGACGCGCCGCTGGTGGCGCTGGCGTGGTCCATGTGCGGGCGGCGGCTGGCGACGGCGTCGGAGCGCGGCACCGTCATCCGCGTGTTCAGCGTGCCCGAGCGGCAGCGCCTGTACGAGTTCCGCCGCGGGCTCAAGCGCTGCGTCACCATCGCCTGCCTCGCCTTCAGCGCGTGCGGCAGCTACCTCGCCGCCACCTCCAACACCGAGACCGTGCACGTGTTCCGTCTGCAGGTGACTCGCACTCTCTGCCGCTCACTCACTCCGCCGCTCACTCACTCCGCCGCGGCCCGCGGGCTCCACTGGCAGCTCCAACCTTTGTTCTAAGTTTTTGTTCATGTATTTCACTATCAAATCATGTAGTGAGTAGCCACTGAATAGATAAATAAGGTTAGAAATGCCCCGGTCAGTGCAGCAGAGGTGAGCTAGTTGTGAGCAGAACTTCAGTCGCGTGACAGGAGCATTGCAGTAATATTCTGCAAGATAAGCGATTTTGTTGCACCAAGTATTTAAAAAAAATATTCATTAATGACTGTGCACGCACATTACTAACAAAATTGTTACCTTAGCACGCAATGTATCACATCCTATTTGCATGGTTCGCTTGCGTACACAATGATAGGGATGTAGCTCACGGCGCCGTAAAAATATCGATAAATGGTATTTTCCCTACTGATGTATTTAGGGATTAAAACATGATTAATTAGTAAAAATAAATATTGTTTAGTAATTATTTATAACGAACTAGCGCCCTCCCGCGACTTCGTTCGTGCGTCTAAGTTTTACCGTTCCCATAAATCTTAGAATTTTGTATAAGCCCATACATACGCATCACTACTTCTATAGCCTTCCCCAATAAATATGCTATCTAAAAATGTATCTGCCATATTTTATAACCAGACGAATAGTTTCTGATATTAGCGCGCTCATCAAACAAACAAAAACATCCAGCTTTTTAATTAGTATATTTATATATTACAGATAAATGTTAATTTTTATTTTTTATGTTGCATGTCTTACTTTTATTTGTCTACCCAAGTTTAGGCTCAGAATGGTATTCGTGACCTTACCATAGTTAAATCGGATTAACTACGTACACAAATCAGCTATTAGAACTGTTGTTTAATAAAACATCGGGATCTACGCCTATCGTCAATTATAAATGTAATTCTTTCGATCCATAATCAACAACACCTAAAGGGCGTTCCCACGAAAAGTTTGCAGAAAAGTTTCACATTGAACCCCTGTCCACCTGCAATATGACCTTCTGAATATTGCAGGATTGCATTGGACACAGTAGACCGCTTGCGACCGTGGTCGCTGTGGAAAATTGTGGGGTCTATTTAACTGTTCTGTTGAAACAAAAAAAAAGTATCTTCTCGAGAGCAACATCAATCACAAACATGTGTCAAAACATTGCGTTTTCAGACATGTCAAATTATTGTCAAAAATAAAATAAAAAATATGTTCTTCTTTTCGAGTCAATGGCAATTAAACTTTCTGCGCCCAAAAAGTGGCAACATTAATGGCCTTCTGGTTGGCGCTGTAAAGGTCCTCTTGTGTGCAGATGGCAGGAGAGGTAGGGCACGACATTAAGTGTGGCATAGATTGTAAGGCGCCACACTCGTAAAAATATGTTAATATTAATTTATTTTAATATTATTTTAATCAAATTATAAATGTTAAGCAATACGTAAAAGTAATAATTTTCTCTATTTCAAGTAAAGTATAGCAACATCATTTTTTTCTTATTGTTTTTTATCGGAAGGTAATTGTACAACCCTTTGATGCGATCAAATGTACCGTAAAATTATCCAAATACGCAAAACTAAAATCTTATGTTTTTTTTTCAATTCATTATGAAAAAATACATTACACCGGTAATTGAAGTTATCGACCTAAAATATCGACTTTTACCACAACCCACCACTACAATCCACTGTGTTGAACCCGGTATTTTGACATTATAGAATGAACGTAGCGGAATGATGATTGATGGTTCCACTGCTAGCAGCTCTGTGATTGGTAGTTGGTTTTACGTACTAATCACACCAATCACAGCTCCCAGCGGAAAGTGTGATTAGTTTGTGATATTGATGCATTGATTCATTGATTGGAGCTTTTGGCACTGCAGCAACAACGCCGTACCGCCCACCGGCGACACAGGTTCTCATACAAACGAACTGTCAGAACGTTTCTAACCTTATTTATCTATTCAGTGTGAGTAGCTAGCATTGCCCTTATGTATCAATAAATCCTTACGCACTGGTGTTCCCATCCAAATAAAAAACAGCTCAGCTCAGCAGCTTTACAACCATTTGAAGCATGCCATATCAAATTCAATTCAAATTCAAAATCTTTTTTTCAATTTAGGCCATGAAGTGACACTTATGAACGTCAAATAAACAGTGAAAAAAATAAAAATAAATGTGCTTTGAAAGGGCCGAAACATGTCTCCTTATCTTTAGGGCCCTACCAGCGCTTCGAGACAGAACACAGACAATTAGGCGAGTGCTTAGAAGAAACGCCGGAACAAACTCAGTCACAACTAGCTGCCGTAAAATCAAAGTCATCAAAGGTAAGTACATCAGTCGGTGCAGGCTGGACGGACCACACATTCGTGTCGTTTAGATAGTCTTTCTTAACCCTTATAATAGACATAAGCGTGTTTTTAACGTGTTTTCTTAAATTTATCAACTAGCAATTCGACAATATTGTGTGGTATAATATTAAAGATTTTTATACAATTTCTTTTAAACTAATTACTAGTTTTATCCGATGGTCAACATGGCTTTGTCATTGCCATTGATAATGCCTCTTTTTGGGCGCAGAAAGTTTAATTGCCATTGACTCGAAAAGAAGAAGAAGAATGGCTTTGTCAAGGGTAGATCAACTTTGACTAATTTGCTGATTTATAAAAACCATATCTGTCATGTCTTTACAGCAAGAGGGCAAGTTGATAGTATCTATGCTGATTTTAGTAAGGCCTTTGACAAAGTTAATCATGCGCTGCTTTGTAACAAACTTTTAGCGTATGGCATTCATGGCAATCTTTAAAGGTGGATCTGTTCATATTTGAATTAGAGGGTTGTAAGACTCTCAACTTGTGGCATTAAAGGGTTATTTGTCAAAACCAGTGGCTGGTACTACAGGGGTTCCTCAAGATTCTCACCTTAGTCCATTGCTGTTTTCTATCAATATAAATGACCTCATTGATGGACTCAGAAATCTGTGTTTACTTTATCACGTAACTAATAATGCCAAAAAAAATGCTTGATGATTTTAAGAATCCTCGCAGTCTACTGTATTCGTATTACAGCCT
>CAUZXH010000237.1:0-12096 GCA_963584085.1 Pyrausta aurata
CGCAACTGACGCGCGTGTCACCCCCCGCACCTTCCTCAATCAAAAAAAGAGTGGGGCGCGTCTTCGTGGATGGCACTATCTATACAAGCTAGGACAAAATGTTCAAGGACTAAATTAATTGTCAATAAATTGCCTACAAATAAGTATTTTTTACATTCATTTTGATACGAGTTTAAGTTTTCAAGCTATAGTGCATCAAAGAGTACTTAAAATGTGCGCTTAGCAGAAATAAACCATTTAATACAAAATAAACAATATAATTTATTAATTTTTACAAGAAATACGGCGAATCTCCACAGTGGCTCGGGAGATGAGCTGGATCAGGATAATGCCGAGGAACCAGGTGGACTAGAGCGGTCTACGGTGGTGTCCTTGAGGCAGGGGTGAGATAAGCAGGCTTGCTAGAGACTGCTGAAGGAGGTGAGGGTGGTGATGAAGCTCCTCAGTGAGCCTCATAGAGAATCAGGTTGCAAAGGGAAGTGCTTCCTGCCGACCGAGGTGTTATTGGTCGGGGACTATAGTCCTAAGTAATACCGTCTGGGTGTTCTATATATAGCTAGTCTGATGGAAAACTAACATATCGCGGTTCAGGATTGTATGGAGTTACGAATGTTATATGGAGTTAGGCTATCAGCGCCATCTAGCTGTTCTGGAGCTGAGTTCAGTTGTCATGTGCATCGCCACATCGTGAGAGTGGACCGGCATGGGCATCTACTTCCCTTACCCTCTCGGCTGTTTCCTTTTCCGCAATGACTGTGTCGCAAAAAGAAGACAAATGACCATCGAGGAAAAGGCTCAATTTGAACTTTGTTTTAAAAAAATGAAGTTGCAATCTAGAGGTTCAGAACAAACTTAGTTGTACAAAAAATTGAGACCAGCCATATGGAGCATCTTTAAAAGCTTTGTTATGGTAACTGCCATGTTTGTGCATACTTTGTCACTTTAGAAAGTTGACACAAAATGTGCTCCAAGCAGTGAGTCTACATAGTATAAAATATGTTTATGTCTATGCTATTGTGGTTTGCCTGGTGACAGACAGACAGCAGAGTCTTAGTAATACGGTGTTAACCCGTTGGGTAGGGAATAAAATAAAAAAAACAACCACATTATTAAAATTAATTTATATTTATTATAGTTTCCAAATTTTTCCAATTATCTTCATATGATAATAACATGTCACTCCATTTTACTGCTTATAATGAACAGGTCAAGAAACTTGGAACATTTAAAACAATGCTCACTGCATTTCTAACATGTCAATTACACCTCTAATTACCTGGCAATCAGATAGCATAAATGATAGTACAATTTGAGTTCCAACATCTAGCATTGAAGATTCAGTATCTATATTTTGTGGAATAGTCTTTGGGTGACACAACTAGACCTCTGCCTTTCCGTGCACCTCGGTAGACAGTTTCGATGATATCAATCATTTCCTGCTTATCTTCCAAGGGCCAGTTGATCTTGTTGTTGTTACCTGTGCCCAAGTCAATCATGATGTGCTTGTTCCTAAAGAAGAACATCACTGTGCAGGGATCATACAATTCATACCTGTAAAAAGAACAAAAAAAATTTATTTTGGATAAGAATTAATTCTTGCATAGCAGAAGCTGCAAGAAGACTAATCAACATTTGGTACTTTCATGACAATAGAAATCAATTGTTATTGTGTTATTAAATAATTATAACTTAATAGTTTCAAAGTGTAAACATCAAATTGTAAAATGACAAAATGCCTTATCATTAAATTGAAACTTACATTTTATTGAAGTCTGGAACCTCCGTAATATCAACTAGGTAAATCACAGCAAAGTTTTTTACTTTCTCAGCAATACTGTACAGGACTTCATCCATTTTCATACATGTAGGATCCCAGTCATGGCCAAATCTGATCACCTGTAAATAAGTTATAAATGCTTCAACATAGTCTTAACTGATCAACAATGTAGTACCATAGCTTTACAGGAGGATGACTATTTAACCTGAGCCTAAGACCTTTCTCCAAAAGAATTTCGGTCTCCGAAATCAGCAGACCATGTACTAAAGTTTATCCCAAATCAGTGTACAGTTTAGACTTATTACTGGTTAACAGCGTTTGGCACACGCAACTATTGTAAAGAGAGTAATCATCTAACATGTTGTATATACGAAAGTAGTGATTACTTACTCATTGTTTGTTTTAACCTCTTGTGTGCGCGTGCCAAACGACTAAACTGTACATCGATCTGCGGTTTTTTTGCGTACCTATCTACAGCTTCCATTAAAGTTCTACAAATCACAAAAATGTTCAATACTAGGAAGTTCGCTAGTTAGTAACCTCAAAAGAATGAACTTACGACTACACGGTCTTCCTCTGAAAGGATGGCTTGGTCCACTTGCCAGCCATTGTGGAGATGCCCCAGCATGTAACTCATTTTGTATTTTGTAAATACAACTAAAAATAAGTAAATACGAAATGAGTGGCTCTGCACGGCAGTCGGGAAAGCTTTTTTTTGCACAAAAACAAAACTGGCTAGGCTAGCTGGCCCTTTTGTGACACTGACTGACTGACGCTGTCACTGTCTTCTTCTTCTTCTCTTTTTGATCTGGCAACCCACGCCTTTCTTCAGCCTTCATCATGATGACCGAGGATGACTTTTCCATTTTCATGTTTTTGGGGTTTTCGTGTGGGATTGGGTTTAATTGGCGGATAGGGATGGGATTGTTTGACGGTATAGATAAACAGACATAATATTTAAAGATAGATATAATTTAATTAAGATATATAAAAGGTTAGAGTTTTAATTTATGATAATTAATAAATTTAATAAGGGAATAAATATATTTTTTATTTGAAAATGACAGGATAGATGAAAGGTTGTATGGGAGAGGAGCTTTGTTTTTGACTAAAATGTCGTGGAGTTGTAAGGAGCTGTAAAGGGGACAGTTAAAAAGTATGTGTTCTATATTTCCTTCCTCCAGACCACATTCACAGATAGAAGAGTCATTAATATGTAATTTTGCTAAATGAGAGGGAGAACTACAATGGCCAAAACGTAAACGAGAGATAGTCGAAGATACTCGCTTTTCTAAGTGGATTTTTGAAAACCAGGGTTGTAGTGCTACTGAAGGTTGAAAATTATGGTAGAACTTGCGTTTGGACTGACTAGAATTCTGCCAATCTTGGTTCCAGTCTTGTATAAGGATGGCACGAGGCGCAGTGGCTAAATCTTGACAGTAAACAGAGTTAAAGTTATCTTTTCCTTGTCTTGCAGCCAGCTTAGCAAGATCATCAACCAATTCATTGCCCTGAATACCCGAGTGACCGGGAATCCAGGCCAATTTTACTAACAAATTGTTCTCATGGCATTCCAATAATTTACTTTTTACCAATAATGAGAGAGGACTATATGAGTTGTTGTTAAAAGGATTTGTGAGGAGAGATTGTAAGAAACTCAAAGAGTCTGTGAATATTATTGAATGAGAAAATTTAAGATTAGCTATATAATTTATACATTCCAAGACAGCCAAACCTTCGCCACTAAAATTTGAAGACACGCTGGGATATTTAAATAATTTAAAATGACCAGATGACTGTCTTAAAAATGCTGCTCCGACTTTATTACTTGAATTAAGGGCAAAAGGCCCATCTGATATAGCTTTGGATGCATCTGTGAAGAAAATTTCATGATTGCGAGCATGTTCCTGAACGAACTTCTTAAGTTTGAGATTAGGATTGTGTGTATCTTTATCAATACCTACCGAGAGTAAAATATTTGGTTCAAAAATCAGTACTTTAAAGTCAAAAAAGAATAGTGGATGGCATGGAAATTTTTCTATTTGGCAGTCTAGTTCAAGAATTTTCTTATAACTATTTATCAATTACGGAGTGGATCTATTACGCCAGAAAGGATTGTCATTACTTATAAGATCGTTAAGCTGTCACTGTCTTCGAATTGACCTTGGCTTCGTTCCGTAATGAGACAACAGCGATAATACCGATTTTATCGTGCTTACAAACCGTTCCGAATTGGTGTGAGTGGTTACTAATCTGTGGTTGGTGTGAGCGCGCCAACGATACCTGTCGTGACGTCACGGATGACGTCACTACCGCCGCCATCTTGCGTTCACAGTGTTAACGTTCTGCCGCGATAGCACCATGAGCGAGCTGTCACATTGACGCATTTAACGTTTTATTCCGTAGTTCATTCAAAAAATTTCAAAAACAAACAAACAGAACTATTAGAAAAATTACATCATCATGGAGAACCATGTTGGTTTTCATTAAGAGGAAACTACGGGCAAAGATATTTCAGTAGATATAAGGAACAGTTCTCAGGGAACAGTATGAAAGAGCACAACTAGGTGAGTAATGTTCACCTTGGCCAATACATGTATTCATAACTTTTTTTAACCCCAGATTTCGTAATTTCTCTGCAATTTCAGATTCTGTGTATGTTTAGGAATCAGTAACAGCCTAGGATGTGGAAAATAATTCTCTCGACATTCAGTCTGCCTGCAGTTGTCCCCAACATAAATTTGTATCTGGATTTTATTATCTGAAATAGGTACACTAATTCAGGTCAAAAATAGTCATAATCGTTCCCCTGAAGTAGCATAACTGACATATGTTTTAGCTATCTGATTAATTAATTAAGTATTCTTAATTTCAGTATCAATACCAGATACCATCAATAATGAAGAGAAAGGTAAAGTTTAGCAGTATATTTTTACCGACTTCAAAAAAGTAGGTAATCAAGTAAATTTGACTTGTTTGCAAGCTAAGACACTTAAGTCTGACGCACTCGCAAAGCAGCTAAAGGTCTGGGCAAATATCTAGTCGAGCCTATTTTGAACAGGTTTTTCTATGTTTAGTTTCTGTTCTTAATTTCAGTATCAACGACCAGTAGACAGCATCAACAATTATGTAGACAATGAAGGTAAAGTTTAGCAGTATTTTTGTCAATCTAACTTGTTTGCGAGCAGAGCAAGACACTAGAGTCTGACACACTTACACCTAGCCCATCTTTAACTTATTTTCCTATCCCGCCTTATCCCATTTCGTCATCGCCATGTAGTACTATTATATATTCTGTGTCGCAGCCTAAATTTTTCTCCTCCTTCTTGTATGTATGTAGTTAATGTCATGTTTATTAACATAAATGTTACTTTTTCTTTTTCATGGAGAACTTGCAATCAGTTACATTCTTCATTTGGAGTGATTCATGTATTTTATTATTGAGGACTTTATATTATGAAGAAAAAAAGAACAGTTTCGTCAAAAGACACAAAATATTATTTAACGAGATTGCAAACAAAATGCAGAAAACGAATCCGACCTACATAATGACTGGAAGTAAACTTTTGTACAAAATTGTATCAGGCATTATATTATAAGTCTGACATGTTGTAATTTTTGTTGTGATCGTAAAAATGTTACCTAACATTTTCTAATGTACTTACCCTACCTAAGATTAAGATTTTTATTGAGACTGCTAGTAATTTGTTGATAGATTTCTCTTTCAGTCTTGTTATTTGTAATTTTTTTATTATTATGATTAGAGTTAAAATGTTAAAATTTCAATTATTTGTCAAAAAATCTTGATAGAAGACTAAGATAATATATATGAAGAAGTTTAATAAATGTTTAATTTATTAAATGAGAATGGGCTTTTCATTCCTTTAACCCACATCAATCACTACGCTATAGGCGCCGGCCGGCATAAAACAACATTTCTCACGTCGATCCAAGCCGAATCCATAGAGGTCAGATAGGTAAAATAAAACAGTTTTATATAGTCGCACACAAAGGTAATGAAAAGGTAAGATTTGATTATTTTTCAAGTGTTCTCTAGATTTTCAACTGTATATTTTGTACTACAAAATCTTCATTATCCGACGACGATGAATGATGACTGACTGTTATTACTATCATTATCACTGTTTAACTCGTCAAGTATGTGTAAACGAGACACAATAAAAATTCCATTGTTATGCGACTCTCGGCATTCGTTTGATACCTGACTGATTACTAATACTTTGAATAATTGATGAATATCCTAACTATAATATGTAACAATAATCTTATTGTCAATAAATATTTGTATTTGTATAACTTTGTTTTTAGCAAGGTTTTTGCGAAACAAAAGCGCTCCCCAAATAGCTCCCTTGTAATCATAGATAGATATGATATGACAGCCAGCTGATGATGACAGCTTGTGATGCTCGATTAGCCACCATTAGGCTGTTCCGAGATGAAATTGCGTCAACAGCGCTGTCAGCGCGATAATCAATTCGGAACAGCTTTTGTCGCTCACAGCGCTCACGCTGATATTGGCGCAACTCGGAACGCAGCCTTGACGTAGGTTGGTGGTTGTCACTGTTGTCAAGTTTTTTTTTCTTTTTTTGGTACCCGCGGTTGCCCGCGGTTTGCGATCTTTTTTTTGTTAGGGCCGTTCAGAAATTAAAAATAATTTTTGGAATTTTATTCTACAAAATTATTTGCTGTGCTCAATGATGTTTTAAAAGTAATGGATACGATACCCGGGCGCGCTATGTGAAGACGCGAAAAGATCCTAATTAGGATCTCTCAATCCCAGTCTTCGAAAAGCGATATAACGAGTGTGACGTTTCGGTTCGTGATCGTGATTGTGAATTGGTTTGAATCCATCAAAATGCTCGTGTGTGTTTCGAAGGTGTACGACGAACTATGACTTGAAAAAAGTTAAAAAAGCTTAAGGCATCTCGTACTATGATCTCGTATCAGAAGTTAGTAAACAAGATTAATGCATAATTCATTTCATTTTATTATTTTTTACTTAAAATCCATTTCACAATACGATAACAAGAGAAAGTTAAATTAGTCAGGTATCAAACGACAGCCGGGCGCCGCATAACAATGGAATTTCTATTGTGTCTCGTTTACACATAAGTACTAGACGAGTTAATAGTTTTTCGAGAACGGATGCGAGAAAATAGTGAGTTTTTTTTGTGGACAATGGTACCGGCGGTGAGCGCAATAAAAGACTTCGAAGGAGGGTAGACCGAAACAACCCACCCGCAAGTTCTCTTCATTTACTTTGTGATCAGTGCGCTTGCCACGGTGGGTGTGCCGAAATATCGGAAGCTCATAAATAATAAAGTACATGTATACATGTATATGGTAGCAATCCCGCATCTTTCTAACTATTCTAATGTTGTAACATTGGATCATTGCAGGTAGTTTAAAACTTTTGACCTAAAATTAAGGAACTATGTTTGTATACTTCACACTTTAACGGGATTTTATGCAACTTTCACTTGTTTAAAATGTAAAAATGGTGTTTACCTTCCCGACGTTTCGACCCGGTTACACGAGTCATGGTCTCGGGGCGACTGTTGAAACTCGGCGTCGTCTGCCTGTGCGCGATGAAATATTTTCTTCTACCCGCACACTTTGATTTTTACCTTTTAAACAAGTGAAAGTTGCATAAAATCCCGTTAAAGTGTGAAGTTTAGTTTAAAAATGCAACTAAGTTTAAAATCTTATATGTTTGTATAATTTTACTTGCGTTGCGGTTCTCGATTTATTAATTCGATTAATGTTTTCGGTTTCAAATATTTACACCTCGTCTTATGTTACAGCAACGACAGAAATTGGTGATCATCAGAGTCATTCGACTTTGAGATTCCCAATGAAGATCGATGTTATAGGGTGAGCATAATATATTTATTTAATTGTAGGTATTAACCTAGTAGATATACTGTAAAAATGGTACGTATACTATGTAAAAGACCCTATTAATTTAGAATTAAATGTACTTACTACTACTTCCATACTTGTTCACATAGCATGCTGGTTCTAGTTTTATATCCTAGTAGTAGATACATCTTGCTGTAACCGCACATTCTGTGAAACACGTCTAATAGGTCAACGCTTTATCGACAGGCCACTATTAATAACCGTAGTGGTGGTGATGTCAGTAAAGCACAAATGTAAATTGCACCGTTCCATCGATTTCTTTGCGGTATTGCAACCCTGACTCGAGTTCATTGGAAGTAGTGTAAAGTTGAAGTGATTACACGTAGTTTTTTGTTTATCGGCCGTCATCGCGGTTCCGCTGTTTATCGCGGCGCTCGCTCCAGCGCCGGTGGGGGGCGGGGGCGGCGCTGGCACCTCGCCACCGGATCGCGGTCACACACCAAAACATACGGATTTCTCGGGAAAAAATAACGAGCACTTGCAGAGCCCGACGCCTCGCCGCGTCAGTCGCGCGCCGCATCAAATATTCTAGCGGTATCGATTTCCAGATATTGGGGGGTTCGTGGTGGCTGTGGTGGGTCTCGTGGTGCGTGGCGCGCGGTGCGTGCGGGCGGCAGCGCGGCTGCGGCGCGGCGACGCGTGCGGCTGTGTCTTCGCATTAATCAGCACGCGCCATCAGCCGTGGCGCCCTCCGCGCGAACAACAGCGGCTCGCCCACTGAAGCGGAAGGAACGAGTTCGCGTACTGAATTAGGTAAGCAATAATGTTTTGTTCTGTTTCAAACGAATATGCACATTCAGCATGACAATCTGCTTTTGTTGTATTTTATGATCCGTGAATATAGGAAACGCTGCGTTGCTTGGTACGAATGTAACTGGGGGTGTCGTTAATAATTCGAGTTATTTCGTAAAACTTGTATTCTCTTTCATTTATGACATTAGGTAGTTTAGGGACATTTGATTTGAATATTTTGTCTAATGCATGTATTGTGTGGATGCATACATAACATTAGGTAAGTTTAGTTTATTTGAATAAAAGGCAGATGTAAGTTTATAATACACACTTACACATGTGTTAAGGACATTTTACTCGACAAGATAGCTTTCTTTATTTATTGGTTATTTAGAAAATAAAAATATTCACCTAGTTTTCTGTTTGTTTTGTTTTTTAAATAGAAAATAAAACTGTTTCCGTATCTCATTATTTTTCGAGGACCAACCGCCAGACATTGGCCTGATAAAATGTATTATCTATTGTGTCTGAAAACTCGGTAGGTATCTGTCAGATTACTCGTAAAGAAAAACTAAGAAATTATTGAGGCAATCTTTTAGATTTTAAAATTTATTGTGCGCACGAAGCCGATAGTGTCAGCGAGGCTTCAGTCAGTTCCAGCTACTGTAATGGGTGCTCCTACTCGTAACCATTAGTGCTCATTGTGTACAGTGCTCCAGAAGTTATGCTCCTAGCTAGTACTTACGGGCGATTGTGTACATAGTAGCGGCGGCGTGTTTACTCACATGCGCACGCGCACTGACGCACGCTGCGAGCTTGGTAGTAGCAAGTGGCAAGCACCATTTTTGCTCCAGTAGTACTTACCACGATTGATATTACAAAAACCTTTATTTGAGCTGAGACTAAGCTCTGGAATAATAATAATAATCCTACTAATATTGTAAATGTCAAAGTTTGTAAGGATGGATGTATAGGTTTGTTAATCCTTCACGCAACTACTGGATTGATTATTATGAATCTTTTTAATAATATACTTAGTTAATACTCTGGAATAACACATAGGCCATTAAACTATACATATAAAAGGCTTTGTCCTGAATGACTGACGGATCAACGCACAGCCTAAACCGCTGATCGTAGAGACCTGAAACTTGGAGGGTGTGTTCTTTGTATGACGAAGGGATCCGATAAGAAGGGATTTTCTAAAATTTCACCCCTAAGGGGTTGAAAAAGGGGTGCAAAGTTTGTATGGGAAAATGTGATTCCTTGGTCTGATCTACTTCAAATTTTGCATAAACATTATTTAAAAATATTAACGAAAAATGTGTATCAAATTTTATTGAAATTTATCTTGTAACGGGGTTAAATAGGGGTAGAAAGTTATTTTGGGGATGATTGGCTACGAAGTTAATATAAATACTCTTTAGTGCTTATGCTTAAAATAATTTTTATTTCATTTTTGACAATCATTTGACATATCTGAGACACAATGTTTTGACACATGTTTGTTATTAATTTTACTCTCGAGAAGAGATTTTATTCCTTAAAATAGTAAAGCATGATTTTTATGTTGAAACAGGGTAGGTATCATATGCAGATCGTTTGTTCATATTGTTGGTGGACATTCTACGCTGTTCCTTCGGTCGATGGGTATCCGACCTGGAACTTTTCTACAAATTTTTCGTGGAGGCCTATGTTAAGCAGTGGGCGGCCATGGGTGTTGATGATAATGATGGGGTAGATCCCTACATATAATTTTCCCTTTGATTTCAAACAAAGCTCAAGTTCAAACTCTTAAGGTAGAGGGAGAACACTTGATATGTTATGTGGCATGATGCTGTGTAAGCGCACAGAGTAGCCTGGTCTTTTTAGCACCCGAAAGAAAAGGCGTAAAGTATTTCCATTACGTTGTAAAATAAAAAGATAATATCCCCGTGTAAGTTTGACCAGATTAAAGACCGGGCTACGTTTTGAGCCTACACAAAATATAACATTTGTCTATAATTTAAAAACTGATGTTATTGTTTGTTTGGTTGAAGGCGCTAATCACGGGAACTGTTGGTCAGGTTATAAAATATATTAGATACATTGTAAAATAGTGAATTTATTGAAGTAGGCTTTTTAATAAGTTTAATGCTTATAAATATTTTTTCTACGAACTATGGGAACGGAGTAAAACTAAAACGTGCGTACGAAGTCGCTGGCGGGCCGCTAGTTCATAATAAATTAATAAATAATGATATTTGTGATACAATATTTACCGAGGGTACCATTATGTAACACTGCTTCTATAAAGGGCGAGTCAATCAACAGTTTAGCTAGATTCATTCTCCCTGACGCGGTGGTGCAGAAATCTTCATTAATTAAGTAAATAACTAATAAGTAGCAAATATTTATTGATGCGGCACGCATTGAGTTTGCCCTAGAAATCGAAATTACGCTGACGCTACTAAAATGTATGACTAAGTATTATTGTAGATAAATTTTAGACGATGTTATTATTAAGACTTTGGTTTATTTTTTGAATTTTGTATTAGTTTAGTTATTAACTCACCGAGAGCCGACTACGATGATTCGACCATGTCATGAGACGCCCAGAAGACCATGTAGTAAATCGGGCCTTAGCACTGCTAGAAAGCAAGAGAGGTAGAGGCCGCCCACTGGCCACCTGGCGGTCCACGATTAACAAAGACTTAGAGCTTACAGAAACTAATATTTCGACAACCCACGACAGACAGTCCTGGCGCCGCAGAACGAGGAGAGCCGACACCAAATAATGGGAAAAGGCTAGGACAAAGAAGAAGAAGAAGATTAGTTTAGTTCATCATCATCATCATCAGCCAAAGAACGTCCACTGCTGAACATAGGCCTCCCCCATGGATATCCACAGCGACCGGTTGTGAGCGGTCTGCATCCAGTGTGATCCTGCTATCTTTACAAGGTCGTCTGTCCATCTTGTCGGTGGACGTCCTACGCTGCGCCTTTGGTCGAAAGGTCTCTAATCTACTCTAATGACTTTTCTGCCCCATCGGCCGTCAGTTTTACGCGCTATGTGCCCTGCACACTGCCACTTGAGCTTACTGATTCGCAGGGCTATCCTCGTTTCTGATTCGATCTCGTAGAGAAACACCGAGCATAGCCCTCTCCATCGCTCGTTGTGTGATTTTGAGCTTCTATAGAGGCTTCTATATAGGCAGTTTCCCGAACGCTGCCCAGCCGAGTTGAATTCGTCGATTGACCTCTTTCTCAAAGTTGGACCTACCTAATTGGATTACTTGTCCCAGGTAGACTATATATTATTAGATTAGTTTAGTTTTTGCTGTTAAATTATGTAAGCCTTAAAATGCTTGTGTTAGCTCTGTTTTAGCCTGAGATACAGGTTTAACCTAGTTCAGGCAAAATAAGAGAATGCACTTAGTGATTAACACGTTCCGGGACAGTGAACGCCTACAGGCGTGAAAACAATAAAACATCTATTGTGTCTGGAGTAGTGTCCCGGAACGTGTTAATGAAGATTGGCAAACTGGTACCCGGTCTTTTTTAAGCGTATCAAAGGCAAACTATTCGCATTTCTTAGATCGAAAGACTGTCGATATTTTCCAATCTCAAATGTTTTTATATTTGTTGGAGGTAATAAATAAATC
>CAUZXH010000238.1:0-17351 GCA_963584085.1 Pyrausta aurata
GCTGCACGCCGCCGCCCGCCGTGCTGTACACGGAGCTGCTGCACACGCGCCGCCCCTACCTAGTCACCGGTGAGTGTGCTGCACGCCGCCGCCCGCCGTGCTGTACACGGAGCTGCTGCACACGCGCCGCCCCTACCTAGTCACGGTGAGTGTGCTGCACGCCGCCGCCCGCCCGTGCTGTACACGGAGCTGCTGCACACGCGCCGCCCCTACCTAGTCACGGTGAGTGTGCTGCACGCCGCCGCTCGCCGTGCTGTACACGGAGCCGCTGCACACGCGCCGCCCCTACCTAGTCACGGTGAGTGTGCTGCACGCCGCCGCCCGCCGTGCTGTACACGGAGCTGCTGCACACGCGCCGCCCCTACCTAGTCACGGTGAGTGTGCTGCACGCCGCCGCCCGCCGTGCTGTACACGGAGCTGCTGCACACGCGCCGCCCCTACCTAGTCACGGTGAGTGTGCTGCACGCCGCCGCCCGCCGTGCTGTACACGGAGCTGCTGCACACGCGCCGCCCCTACCTAGTCACGGTGAGTGTGCTGCACGCCGCCGCCCGCCGTGCTGTACACGGAGCTGCTGCACACGCGCCGCCCCTACCTAGTCACGGTGAGTGTGCTGCACGCCGCCGCTCGCCGTGCTGTACACGGAGCCGCTGCACACGCGCCGCCCCTACCTAGTCACGGTGAGTGTGCTGCACGCCGCCGCTCGCCGTGCTGTACACGGAGCCGCTGCACACGCGCCCGCCCCCTACCTAGTCACGGTGAGTGTGCTGCACGCCGCCGCCCGCCGTGCTGTACACGGAGCTGCTGCACACGCGCCGCCCCTACCTAGTCACGGTGAGTGTGCTGCACGCCGCCGCCCGCCGTGCTGTACACGGAGCCGCTGCACACGCGCCGCCCCTACCTAGTCACGGTGAGTGTGCTGCACGCCGCCGCCCGCCGTGCTGTACACGGAGCTGCTGCACACGCGCCGCCCCTACCTAGTCACGGTGAGTGTGCTGCACGCCGCCGCTCGCCGTGCTGTACACGGAGCCGCTGCACACGCGCCGCCCCTACCTAGTCACGGTGAGTGTGCTGCACGCCGCCGCCCGCCGTGCTGTACACGGAGCTGCTGCACACGCGCCGCCCCTACCTAGTCACGGTGAGTGTGCTGCACGCCGCCGCCCGCCGTGCTGTACACGGAGCTGCTGCACACGCGCCGCCCCTACCTAGTCACGGTGAGTGTGCTGCACGCCGCCGCCCGCCGTGCTGTACGCGGAGCTGCTGCACACGCGCCGCCCCTACCTAGTCACGGTGAGTGTGCTGCACGCCGCCGCCTGAGTGCTGTACACGGAGCTGCTGTGCTGTGAGTGTACTACAGTGTCCGAACGCAACACATGGTTGATTGGGTTATTGTTGTTTAGGTGTCCGCGATCCAGCCGCAGTGGCTGCACCAGGTGGCGCCGGAGTACGCGCGCCGGTGCCGCGCCGCGCGGTGACAGCGGCCTCGCCGCACCCGACAGAGATAATACAAATAGATGATTCGATAGATTAGAGACAACCATACAAGGATCTTTTGGCCCGTGGAGAAAAACAGAACTAAAGCCGCCATCGTGTAATATATGGTTGTCAGATCTAGCCAAATCTCCTAGGACAAATTTTACAGGAGTAATACTGTTTTTTAAAATATTGAGTTTGTATCGTGACAAAACAAAAAACAAAAATCTAATTATAATGAAATGTATAAACAGTTTATATAATATAGTACAAATCATGATAAGGGTACCGCGATGATCTTTCTCTTTCTAAATAAGGCATCCCGAGTGAGACTGGGTACCCTACTCTGCTCTTTCTATCCATAATTAACTCGACCTAGACCAGTGAATAATTACTGATAGTTTAAGTTGTCACGGAAAAACGATACCTACATGTGAAATTTATACGATTACCGATTGTTATATGAATACGATTCCAACGTTTCTAGTGAGTATCGTTTCAGTATGTGTACTATTATAGTCATTAAGATTATTTTGCCACTAAGATGTTAGTTAACCGTTAAACTGCATTTATGTTAATTTGTAAGGAAGTTTTACATTTTCTATTGTACATAATTTTAATGTAAACGTTGCGTTTTAGTGTGTCAATTGTGTTATTTTACTTAAAAATTATATGTATTTACGATATTCACACACCTGTTGAGGATTTACACACACACACGTACACTTAAAGTTTTATTAGGTTATGTTATGGAATGCAGTTTATAAGCATAATGTAATTTTTTACATTAATCAGTTCTGTTGGAAGATGCTACCAAGAATAAGACCGGACTTCAGTTTGAAGGATCTTAGTAAATGCTTCTATCATTATCATTAAATAAAGTCCTTTGAAGCCTTTTGATGGCATTCTCATTGGGGGCCTATGTTCGTAGCTTAATGGCCTTAATGGCTTATAACTTGTATGTATTGTAATTGTTCTTTAAAGTTTTGAACTTGTGTTGAATTTTAGGAACCTGATTTAAGCGTATTTTACCTGTTATAATAATAAGTGCAACCAACTGCAAATGTAACAAATAATCGAATAAGTAATGAACTATACATGTTTCTGCGAATACCACTCATTGATTAAAACAAAAATAATAATACATCTTTAAATGTATTATTATTTTAATTTGCTTTGCTTCTGTCTGTTACTTGTTTTATATTTGAACAAAGCAATATTGTTGTATGTATGCATCCCCTTCATTATCTGTGATCCTTCTTACACGGTGTGTTAACTGAGGATAGTTTACAATAGTTCTGTTAAGTTATAAATATTATGTACTTACCTACTGAAGTTTACGTCTGAGAACGAGTTGAGTAGAGATTCACATTCATCACTTCATACAATTAATGTTAGAAATATATTAAGGTACTATCCAAGTATCTGACTCGTTTACTACTACTTATAGCAAACAATACTAAAATACAGCGCAGTCTACATTTCTCCCACCGCCATTGCTTCTTCATGTCAATCGTTATTCACCTATTTTAATAGGAGTCCTTTGTGCGATACGTCATTGATGCAGCTCGGTTAAGCCGCTTATGCAGGCCGCATTGCTATAAGTCTACCCTAACACGTTCCGGGACACTATTCCAGACACAATAGATGTTTTATTGTTTTCACGCCTGTAGGCGTTCACTGTCCCGCAACGTGTTAAGCCATGAGAGACCGGTACACGGGTGCATAATAATCTCAGTCAAAGAGTTGTATATAGATTTAATGTACGAATTTTGGTGCTGTTTTAAGAAAAACGAAACTTGACTTTGTGAGTGTTACATAAGAAAAATAGTTTGTAAATTTGTAAGTATGTTACCTAATTAATTAATAAATCTATTTTAAAATATGTTCGCATTATTATTATTTACAGAGTTCTTTGTTTTAGATTTAAAACCATTTTAAAAACCGGCTAAGTGCGTGTCTGACGCGCGCACTAAGGGTTCCGTGCTACCCTTAACTGAATTCGGGGTCCACTAACTTTCACCTAACGAAAACATCACCATATTTCGTGACAGCAAAAATAACTTTGTTTTTCACAGTGTCTGTATGAATTACAAAGTTATATTTGTTGTTGATGAAAATGTGCAATATCTCAAAAACTGCTGGTTCGATCTCATTCAAACCAATTTTCGTTAAAAGTTTTTGTTGAGGTCTACATCGTATATATACTTATATTTTTTTAATTTGTTCTACTTTCTTAGTTCAAAAAGTAGATGGGGGGGGGGGGGACGCCCATATTATCAATTTGGAAGCATATCTCTTTTAAAACTTCAATGTCAATTTTGTTTTTCGATGTACAGAGCCGTGGCACACGCATTAGAGGTCAATCAAAACGCATTTTTGACTCGAAGTACCTAAAAATTTTTTCGGTAGGAGGAGAGTACAGCTTAAGTAGCCTTCCCGTTAAATATTGGACTCCTAGTTCCCGATATATCATCGTTTAAACAAACAAATAAACTCTTTATAATTTAATTATAAGTAATAGATAGGCTAAAGCACAGAAAATAAACCTATTACTTATAAATAAAGTTTGTATAGGTATGTACGCACCCGAGCCCGCTGCGGTTAATGGGACTTTGAAATGGATGACGTCGTCAATAACGTTCTCTCGCGTCTGCTTTTTGTGTTTTTGCTGCTAATTGCCCAACTTTCTTGTTAATATATTGCTTGGATTTGATACCTCATTTATTATATCGCTCATAATGGGGCATTGTTCTCGTATGAATAAATAAAAGTGCAATAAATCTTCTTATTGTGAGGCCGATGTTTTATACGTGAGGGCGATAGTCACTTTATGTTATTAGGTCTTGGGAATATGGGACGAGTCGGCGGGCCACGTATTCACATCGATATTGACACTCGTGCGTACAAGAAGAAAATGTATAAAAGCTTTTCGAGAGCAAATGGAGTATGGATATTTCCAGAGCGACCTCTCTGTAGCGCCCCTCGGGGGACCGACCGGGCCGTATGCGAGAACCTCATTTCGTGTATCGCATCAACATTACGTCCTCCTACAATAAACACTAAACGATAAAGAGAAAGGGTCTCGATTAATAGGATTAGTATAAAGTGCTGAATTCATTTATGTTTGGACCAGACGATACCGGCTTAATTAGGTAACTGTTTTGGTAAATAAACTCGTAGGGTATCTTATGAAAATACAAGCAAATTAATGTGTTGAAACGCTTAACAATGAATAGTTTATTAAAATCATGGACATAAGAGTACACCATGAATGTGTCTGTCGAAGCTAAACCATGTAATTCTTTGCAAGAGTAGGTCATTACTCGCACTCAAATCCTATGCATCACCGTAAGCTGGGATGAGAAGAGTCGAATTAGGTTGAGAGTGGATTATCACGGAAAGAAGTACCGAGCTAATAAAACGCGGAGGCATTTAATAGCTTTCCCTGCGAGCGGTTACGTCGACATCGGTTTTTAATTTGTTTTTAATTAAATCGCCGCAATAAATGAGCTCCTTCCGGACGCGTTGTTGCAGCGTGTCGCTAATGCTGCGTGCACCGGCAGTCCTGAAATTGTTGAAATAAGGGAATAAACAAGTAGATTAATATTGAAATAAGTACGTGTAACTTGCATTGAAAATAATATAAATGTTAAGACATAAAGTAGGCACGACCACCTATCACCGGATATCATTGCAGAAGGGTGGACTGTTCATACATCTATTTTGTAGGGTTCTTGTGTTCCGGAAATCCATCGAAGTTACCCCTATGTATCAAAGCCAGATATCGTTTTCTTTACTAACGGAGCTTTTCTAGTGCGAATTTGGGTATTTCAATAAGTGTAGTGTAGATCTGAGCGTCTTGTAAGACACATTTGGAATCTTTCGCGACGCGTTCGTTCGCATCGCGCCTCACGGCTCAGCGAAGGCGGAGTGAGCGGACCCGCGCGGAATGGTATAGAAATTCGTTTACAAGTTAAAAGCTTTCCATTTGCCGAGTAAAATGCCGCCGTCGGTACGATGCGTCCTAGCTAGTCCTTCTCCATTTACCTTGACACGTACTATTCGATATAATGCGACATTCCAACATGTCGTAAATCTTAGAAGAGTTACGACCTAAGTATGGGTTGCCTATTCATCGAATAGTTTTATGCCTTTCACCAAGTTCATGAGAAACCGGATATTATTATACAGAAAACATTATAAAAAAATGAGCTTTAAATTTAAGAACCCTTACACACTGCGACTTTTAGCATCGATGCCGCGTTTTGAAAACGCGCAACAGCATCGCGGCTCACGCAATGAACATATTTAATTTGGCATCGATGCAGAAGCGCGTTAGTAATCGATGCAGTCGCCAAAATTCAGTACATAATTTAACAATTTCCAGCTTTTGCAGAGCGCCGCGAAGGTTGACGTTTTGCGACTGCATGGATGCTGCATCGTAACTGCATCGCGTTTGCATCGCTGCTAAAAGTCGCAGTGTGAAAGGAAGTGGAGATAGTAGTGGATAAGTCGGATGATGTTATAATATATAGTCATTATCAAATTGCATACCACGAGTATAGTACCTACGAACGGCTAATGTATGAATAAGTACTGTTCCAACAGACTACTCGCTACAATGCTACGACACTACGACTAGCCAGCTATGCATTATATGCATATATAATATAGTATCGCAATTTGATAAAATAACTGGTTGATAGTAAAAAAGGTAAATCTTGGATTTAGCATTGTTGCGTGTTTGTTTGGTTTGCTAATACAAGCGGATCCGGCAGGTTGTAGCGGCAATGGGCAGAGGGCGTGCTATAAATCAGCCCTTCCTGGCGCGCGCCTTCGATTGCCGGCTTCCTTCCGTCGCGAGCTTGCGGTGACAACCCTCTTGCAGGGTACTTACTTGCGTTGTTGCCGGGAATTAACGTGGGTGGGCTTTCAACAAATATCAGTTGATGCAGTGATTTCTTCTTGTCGTTTTACGTACTTAAAGGTGGGTTTATTTTATTTTAGGTCAGACTTTGTGAGCTCATGTCTATCGGCTTAAGAATAGTAGGTAAAACCAAATTAAACGCTCAGGGATCGATAGGCTGCTGGTGGTCGCGTAAACAAAAGTAAGACAAATTAATGTTGATAAAAACATCCGTGAGGGTTTAAACAGTGAAACAAATATTTCTTGAAGAGGTAAGTATGTAAACCTAGGAAAATACAATTTCACCCGCGCTCTTAATGCGTTCTTGTTTTACGACTGAGGCATTTTTAGGGTTCCGTAGCCGAATGGCAAAAAACGGAACCCTTATAGTTTCGTCAAGTCTGTCTGTCTGTCTGTCTGTCTGTCTGTCTGTCTGTCTGTCTGTCTGTCTGTCTGTCCGTCCGTATGTCACAGCCACTTTATTCTGAAACTATAAGCATCACATAGCTGTAACTTGGTAGGTAGGTGTATTTTGTTCATCGCTTTCCGATTCAGATACAAAAAGTAAGAAAAAATAATATTTAAGGGGGGCTCCCATACATGAAACTAAAACCTAAAAATTTTTTTTTACTCAAACCTATGCGTGTGGGGTATTTATGGATAGGTCCTTGAAAATGATGTTGAGGTTTCTAAAACCATTTTTTCTAAAAGTGTAAGGTTTGAGATATAGACGCTTCTAAAGTGGTAAAATGGGCGTCCCCCCCCATCTAACTTTTGAACTAAGAAAGTGAAAATTTTGAAAAAAATATATGATGTAGATCTCAACAAAAACTTGCAACGAAAATTGGTTTGAAGGAGATCGAACCAGTAGTTTTTGAGATATTGCACATTTTTATCAACCGCAAATATAACTTTGTCTTTCATACAAACACTATGAAAAACAAAGTTATTTTTGATGTCGCAATATATTGTGATGTTTTCGTTAAGTGAAAGTAAGTGGACCCTGAATTCAGTTAAGGGTGGCACGGAACCCTCAGTGCGCGGGTCCGACACGCACTTAACCGGTTTTTAGCAACTTGCAAAGCCGCGGCGTATCCCGATAATTAAACTTAAAACGCATCAACTCTGTGAATTTCATTCTTTAATGTAATCTCAGGAAGTGGTTTAATTTACGAAGCTTTAAGGAAATTCTCAAGTCCATAGGTGGCGGGTTTTCGCCACTACAACAAAGAGGCGGGCTGCGCGCCATAAACGATAAAAAAAAAACCGGCCAAGTGCGAGTCGGACTCGCGCACTGAGGGTTCCGTGCCAACTTTAACTGAATTAGGGATTCTTACTTCCACTTAGCCAAAATACCACAATGTTTTGTTGACCGCAAATATAACTTTGTTTTTCATAGTGTTTGTATGAAAAACAAAGTTATATTTGCGGTTGATAAAAATGTACTATATCTCAAAAACTGCTAGTTCGATTTCGCTCAAACCAATTTTCGTTGAAAGTTTATGGTGAGATCTACATTACATATTTTTTTCAAAATTTTCACTTCCTTAGTTCAAAAGTTAGATGGGGGGGGACGCCCCTTTTACCACTTTGGAAGCGTCTATATCTCAAACGTTAGACTTTTAGAAAAAATGGTTTTAGAAACCTCAATGTCATTTTGAAAGACCTATCAATAGACACCCCACACGTATAGGTTTGAGTAAAAAATTTTTTTTTGGTTTTAGTTTTATGTATGGGAGCCCCCCCTATAATATCATTTTTTCAAATGTTTTGTACCTGAATCGGAAAGCGGTAAAGAGGATACACCTACCTACCAAGTTTCAGCGGTGTGATGCTAACAGTTTCAGAATAAAGTGGCTGTGACATACGGACGGACAGACAGACAGACAGACAGACAGACAGACAGACAGACAGACAGACAGACTTGACGAAACTATAAGGGTTCCGTTTTTTGCCATTCGGCTACGGAACCCTAATAAGGGTTCCGTTTTTTGCCATTCGGCTACGGAACCCTAAAAATAGAACGCTTTATTAGCCGGCTCTGAGATAGTGTAACTCATTTTGCCTGCGTTTCAACATTAAAACCACATCCTTTGAGTGGCTTAAGTTTGATAAATAACTAATTTGAACATTATTCTTGTATTAAGGCTCGGTTGCAATGCACTATTTTATTTGAACTAAGTACATAATTTAAGTAACGTGACTCTGCTGCCAAACGAAAAATACGAGTGACGATGACTGTATTGGGTAAAAGTAAAATGGTGCAACCGAGCCAAAAAGTTTAATTGTTTGCGTCCAATTTATAATACTTCTAAACTTCTGAACTGGAACATTCTCTAATGGCTTCAGTTAAGTAATGCAACAATAAACACAAATAAGCACATGTATGTGTTGTACTTGTACTTAGTTGGCACAAACAGCAGCGGGGCGGTGAGAAAGTAGTTTCAACACCTCCGAGGTACCGAGCTAAGAGCAAAAAGTTGCGGGAGCGTTGCTTTCCAGGTTAATATTTATTATTCGGTGGCACGAATGCGCGATTCACACATCCAGGGTGGAGTCTGCTCGGAATGTATTGTCTTCCACCTGCCAGCCTACCTCTTTCATTTGTTAAATCAACGTTTACAGTGTGTCCAGTCATTGTACGTGAAGATGCGATTTGATGGTTTTTCATTTACATGGTCCATTGAGGGTTTTTGATTGGACCAATATCAGTCTATCGTTCATCCAGAGGTAAAGGTAATAGGTATGTCAACTATACATAATATCAATCTATAGTTTATCGGCAGAACAATGACGAAATCCTTAAAACTCACCTACCTGATCTGATCCTTCTAAGAATGGTAAACGTAGATGTAGTTACAAACATAGGTATAGCTAATACCAATGTGTCTACCTATACTTTTGACTACTTATAGTACACGGTCGGTAGGTACCGCGGTGGGTCTGTAAAACACGATATTATACCTTTAAATTATATTAACGCCATGCAATGCACGCCCACAAAATTGACTATAAAAAAGGTATTTTGCACACATAATGGCTACATAAAGGCATAAGCGCATTCGCTTGTAGGTGAGGGCATTTGTCGGAGCTGGGATGATAGGCGCAGGGCGGCGGGCGCGAGGAGACAATCTCTACGATGGCTCATTCACTGCTGCAACGAGCCGAGCAGAGAATTGAATTGGAAGCAAATGTGCCGTACGGAGACTGCCGTCGAATATAAACTGAACCACTCCCAAGTAAGCACCCCGAAAACTCTCTGATCAAATTACGAGGGAAATAAAGAAAGGCCCCGAAATAAATTTTGAATACGACGACTGGCTTTAAAGTTCTCAGTTTGTGAGAGATGAAAAATACGAAATGTAAGTGGTCGTTGTCATAGCTATGCGTGTCGGTATGTGTGACTGGTGACACAAGGCGTGCACTCGACAGGTATGTAATGAGAGGAGGGTGACGCAGTGAGGCTGTCACTCCGGCCCGTCTCAGTGCTGACTCGGCAGCTACTACTTCCATAAGTTTGCTGGGCCTACTTGTTTATTTAGCACCCGCGACACTTTATCCGCATACCAAACCGAAGGGATAGTGCTCGTAATAGAAAAACAGTTTCACATTTCACGGACCACTCATTGTGACAAATTAGTTATCGTGCGATAGTGGTCCTCGAACACCTGTTTTATGCATCATGAGTACGCCATTATAGCGTGAACATGACCGCTAATATTAGCGCTTAAATAATGTTTACGGTTTACGCTGAACAACCGCTGTTCCGTTACCATGAACTTACGATACGACGGTTTTACTCGCTAGCGACTTCGTAAAAAACGTCTATGAAAAATTGCATGGCACCCCTAGCGGTCACTTGCAGAACTAAAATATCCCATACAATAAGTTACGTCGTCGCTAGCGAGTAAAACCGCCGTAAACTCATGGTAACGGTTGTTTGCGGCGCTTCGCGGCCGGACTAAGCGCTGCGTGTAAGCGGAGGAAGCCTTTGCGGGTCTCTTCATTTCCGTGCGTGCGCTCGCGGCCTTACCCCCATTTCCCATTTCCTCTCGCAGATATGTCGTTTGCGATTACGGATTCCTCAGTGGCTGCCTCTAGCCTCTCGACATGTACGCAAATCGTAATATTCTTTCAAAGTTATTTTGAACATATGAAACACTTTTATTCGTATGTAATACTAACCTTACATATGGCTCGTAAGCTGCTCTAAACTATTTCTAAAATATTTCAGAGTGATGACAGTAAAGTAACGGGGCTGATAATTACATAGATGTATTTAACTCTTTGAAAACCTTTAAAGAACGGAAAAGCTTGTTTTCTTTCACATAACCTTTACCTGACTGTTCATTAACGGAATGTTGTTGGCAATAACTAGTCTGTGTTCTCTGTGAAGGTATATTTTGCCCTGGAATCCGTGTATAGGTGGAGAGACAATTATGCCACACAGTAAGAGTCGACATGTAATGCTACGACTACAAACATTTTGCAAGTTGTCTCTAGTCTGGAGTAATTATCATATAAAGTAAAGGTAGGTACGTCTGTGTGTACAAGAATAACTTACGTATTCCTAACCTATCGTAAACATCATGACAATGTCACAATTATAATTATGTTCAAACTTTATTAAATAATCAGGAACTATTTAATTACCTGTGGTTACACTTACAACTTCAACTTTCAACAGCAACTTACTGGCTCTTTAAAAAGGGTAGTATTTAAACGAGCGACTGTAAATTAATGTTTTAAGTGTCAAAAATACTTAATTTGGGTTATAGAATTACTAAGTGAGCGACTGAGTGCGATTGACGAGAAATCAACAGATCAACAACTTACAAAGAATCATTTGAGTTACTTTAAATGCAAAATGAGAAGCTTTAATATATGAGCGACCTAATTTTTGATTGAGTGTCAACATTACGTCCTGCCTTTTTTTTAATATTTGGCAAATGGATTTTTCAAACTGAGCGGTATTTAATCTTAAATGAAGTGTTTCGAATGCTAAAACTACTTTGAAAAATACTAATCTGAGTAACGTATTATGAGGCCACATTTAAATAAAAAATCAACTTATGAAATTACTATTTGAAGACACACTAAATATTCTATTAGCGAATAAATTGAATTATTTAAAGTTTAATAAGGGTAGGAAATTAAATTAAACAGTGTATTACGAAAAAGTAATAATAATCAATTTGCGTTAATTTAAATCAAATAAAAATAAACCGGCCAAGTGCGAGTCGGATTTGCGCACGAAGGGTTCCGTATATACTACGTATGTAAGCATTTAAATTGTGGAAAAAATTACAATTTTAAATAAAAATTACAAAATTACAATGAAAAAGACAATTATTTTGCTTATTTTATGTATCTTTAATAGAGTATATTAAAAAAAAAACTCATAATCTAATTTTTCCACTTTGGCGAGGAAATTACATACTAATGCAAAATTACAGTTTTCATAACACCTGACTCTGCGCTGAACTGCGGACAGACGGACATGGCGAAACTTTAGGGTTCCGTTGGACTACGAAGCCCTAGAAAAGACATTTCAGTGAATAAAAAACGTGATTTTCTTATCGATACTATAAGGAACATTAATTGGTATGAGGGTTGAGGAGCTCTACTACTCATCGTCACTAGTAGATAAGTGCTAGCCCGGCCTCGTTTTCATTTTTGACCAATGGGTATCATTTTTGCTTTCAGTGGTGGTGTTGTTAATAATAATCATAATTAATTAATTTGAGCCGAATTGCTAGACCCAAAACGTGTTTGCATACATATTATAGTTTGCATAAAATATAAAACATGAGACCTCAAATAGAATATCAGTAAACAATAATCATTAATACAGCAGCTCACAAAACTTTGCTCATAGTGAACTTTTTTGTAGTTCGTTATGTAAAACCTCAATTGGAAAAATCGAAAATATCTTAATATTAAAGCTGCCCCCTCTGTATTTTTAGTCGCTCAGTTAGTAATTTAGTCGCCCGGATAGTATTTTTATATCTGAAATGGATTTAACAAAGCCCACTTGTTGTAAGCTCGTTCTGGATTTTATTATTAATCAATATTCGTCGTTAGTTTAGTTAATTATTCGCTTACTCAAATTCATACCGCTCAAGTAATTAAAACAGTATGTCATCATTAGCCGCCAAGTTATTTTTTATTCGCTCGTTATATTATTCCCCCTTTAAAAATATTAAAATAAAACCGCCTACAGTCTTCATTTCTTTTACTTGCGAAATTTTGCACACGTGTTTGGAAGCTTTAAAAGATAAACATACTCAAATTTTATCCAATTCTAACGATATCACATGTATTATATACATACAGGTCGAATTGATCACCTCCTTTTTTGAAGTCGGTTAAAATATTGTTACAAGCGTAAAATATTGTGATAAGCAATCCAAAGGGACAGGTTATCTAATATGTAAAAGAAATCTGCGTTGAAATATGACGTATTTCCATTCTACGAGGACGAAAATTAATTCCGTGGGTTGGGTCCACTCCGCGCTCAATGAGCGGGGGCGTCTGCCAATGGCCATCCATTTGTCATCTTCAACTACGACCCGCTCATAACCGTATAATTAAGGGCTGTTTCGGGCGAAAATCGACACAATGATAATAATTAAAGTACGTACAGTTTTAGTGACGTAAGTGAATACTGCTTTCTTACAGATTCTATAAATGGATAACTTAAGATTGATTTTGACCACTTTTGACCATGATGTATTAATTCGGATTTTCATACATTTATTAGACCAAAAAAAAAATTTATACTAAGCCATGCATGCAACAAAGGCAATGGATACCTTTGTCGACCTCCTTGCCACAAGGACACGTAAAAATTTCACATTATACGGGGTACCAAGGTGCATGGCCACACACACCGGGAAAGACTCACTATCGACAAGAGTGCCCAGTTTTTTTGTCAGTAAAGTATGAAGTCAGTGTCTTGAATCTTTGCAGGACACTGCCACGAGCCTAGCGCGACAACTAAGTACCTATTACGGAATTTTGAAGTAAGGAGTTTGATGTCTCTTTTGCAAGAGGGCTAAAAAGTTTTTATTTTTTATTTTTTCGGATCTTTTTTAGATTTTTCACACTTGTCGACTTTAAGTGGGTTCATATGTTATGTCATGCTAAGCCACATATACTCAAACTACTAGCTATATTACTATTCTCTACTTATACGAGTGTCTACATCAATTAAGTTTAAAAGACTCGAAGTGTGCGGGTATGTCAATATCCTGTTGTCTTCAGGTGTTCGTTCGTACACATTAGTCTCGTCGCCGCGATGATGCGGTTGATGTGAGCGCGAACGAATGAGAACGAGAATTATCTTGCAGTAGAGGCACCATCTTCAACCTGGATTCTTGGAAATTTCGAAATATCCAGTGGGCAATATCATCACTATGTTATGATCACTGTGTACATAGTATGTACTCAGCGTATTAAGAGATATGTTATTAGTCCTTTTACCCATGGCTTAAAAAAACGTAAATTTATTCATACTTCCCGCTTTGATAGACGAGTGGTACTCGTAAGCACGAGTACCTACCTACTAGAAGTCTGAAAATGCAGCGCTCAAGTATACAGTAAATGTGCGTCTAAATTATCGTAGCTAGCCAAACAAAGGCTTCACAAGCTGGCTTGCTGCCCAACACATGGTGACCCTACTCGGGTGACAGCGTTATCGCACGTTTCGCCGTGCGTCTATCGCGAGAAAACATGCCCTAAATCACCCCATAATACGCCGCGAAATATTTAAATTCATCTCCGCTGAGCATTATCATACCTACATTTTAGAAAGGAAAACCGAGTTACTTGAAGAATAATGCTTATTAGGATTTTTGTTACGAATAATGGTGATTGTAATATGAGAATATTAAAGTTACGTTACGTCAATAATTTTGTAAACTAAAGCAGAAGGCATTATCAGGAATTCAGGATTCAGGATATCCGTAGTTATGTTACTCGTGTATCGTGTACAACCGGGTCATTATTTGATAACGGTACTGAAACTATGGAATTTTAACACAAATATGCAGAAACACGATACTGTGGCTTCGTGACGTAATCCATTAAAGTAGGTAAGGGATACGTGATCCTAACCCAACATCGCGTTTCGGCGCCCGGTTGGTAACCGCGGAGCTTTTTAAACAAAATGCTGTCCCACACTATTTACGTAAGTTCCACAAAAACGACACAGTTGAACCAGTTTGTCTTTGAGGAGACGCGTAAACCACTCCACCCTTTTGTAATTTACTTGGAACCCAATACATCTTTGTTTAGATTCGTATATCCGACCTGTCTTTCCTCACTTAAAAAGCTCTCCTACCTTAAATTTTGACGGAAATCTGTAGATAGATTGAGTTTCCTCTAAGAACAAATCGCAATGTTGGTAGTTTCTAGGGATTAATTATGATTTGGAGATATCATAAAACGAATTAATTTATGAATTTATGTTAGGATTATTAATATTTGAAATAATTTAGTTTGTCAAATCGCACATTTGGTCAAGTGACCGCAAACGCCTATCAAGAGGATGTGATGTCTTGCGCGATGACGGGCTTTTTTTGCTGTCATTGACAACTCTTCATAGTATTTTGCTGCCAAATACACTTTCGAACTTCCGCCGTGACGTCATTTAGTACGCCATGATAGTTCGAGCGTTTTTGAGACCCATTCAAATCTAAATTTTAAATCATAATTAAATAATGTAAATGTTGAATATTTTAAAAAATATCAAGATATTTGATATTTTACTAAGGTAAGGTATTATTTAGTTTTTGAACTTAAGTTAACTAGCCTATTCTTAAAAAGAAACATTCTGAACCGTGAGCGAAAATAATGTCAATCAGAGACACATTTTATAGAGTGCTACATGCAAATGTTGCAAAGACACACAAGAGTTATGGAACATCTTTTTGTGTCGAAGATTATCACTGCTTTACATGAATTATGACAGGTTATTTTAAAAGTTTTCCGCAGAATAGGCAGTAAAATGTGGAAGCATTAGACATCATGAAATATTTACTCACTTTTTATCTTTTTTTCTCTTTGGTGCAATCTCGCGCGTGCATACGAGCTCGTGTTCGAAATTCAAATCACATGTAATCCCTAGGCCATAATTCATACAATATTACGTCTCTTAAGAAGATAACTCACTTCACTTAAGACCACGCAAGTGATATTAAAGGTGCAAAGGCTACGGTAAAATAATCCAACTTAAGTAAAGTAATTGAAATAAGCCTTGAAACGTGTAATTTCGATAGGTATTGTGGTACAGTATATTTCTAGAATTAACAATGATACAGAACAAAAGTAATTTAGGTACGTTGATACGGAGAGTGTTTTCTTGCGGCAGCGCCCGCTGGCAGCTTCGTTTCGGAGCGCCATTAGCGTTCGATTGAACGTGAAGCAATTGCTATAACGAATCCACTTCCTCCTGATTTGCCTGGAAATTCTTAAGTCGAAAAGGTGCTTATTTGAATAGAAATGGCACAGTGATGTCATAGGATTTAATGGGTGTTGGAGGGGAAAGCGGTGATTCGTGTTTGATACGTAATAATATTAAAACAGACCAAAACGGTACAAATAACGGTGAATCGGATTGAGGATAGACTTAGATTTCAACTGAAAATCAAAAGCGTTAATTCAATTTAGGGTATGTGTACTATATAAACTAAAAAAAAGTAGTTGAACAAACGCCAGACTATAAGTCTGCTTTAGCATGTTAGCTTTTTCAAGAGCACCACGTAAGGCCTACTCTTCTGATCGGTATGGTACAATCTAAACCTATTTAGTACTTTACACATGTTTGATTGAACAGATTAGGGGGCTAATTATTATATTTGGTGTGTGAAAAGTTACCAATTTTTTTGTCGGTACATACTGAAGATCAAATATTTCGCTTGTTCAACGGAATCTAGAATCCAACACTTGCATCGGAGAAAAAAATTAAAGAAATGTATCCGCTATTGTAAGTTGCGCTGATCCAGTGAAATATGAAACATGTAGCGAACTGGCGGCGAGCCAGATGCTTGCATCACACTATAACAAAGGGTTTCATATCAGGAAATTGTTCCTAGAACAATGGGAGAAAATATAAGCCTCCGGCATAACAACTAGAGCTTCACACTCCAAATTAGTTAAGATATTAGATATTTAGCAATCCCTGCTACAGACTAGACTAGACTATTCGTAGGTGCTCACCAAGAATGTCCATAATGCAGGTAGATTGTTCAATGGAAAATCATTTTATGGTGCTCATTGCTAACGAAATATACGTTGTATGGAAATAACATAGAATTGGTTAAATGAGGATTTATGGAATTAATCCTTTTAATGAATAATGCAATAGGTAATCTTGAGATTTAGGATATCAGATTACGTATGTTAGCTCTTTTAGCCGTGATCGCAAACATTTTCAGATGAAGAAGATGCTCTACAAAAGCTCTCCCAATAACCTGGAACCTCTTTCACACAAAGACATTTTGAACATATCTAAAAGCCGAGAAAAGTATTCAATTTTGCAAAACTATCGCCTGCGAAGCTAGCTTGGACTGACACCAACAGTTTAACCCCGCAAGTGCTTATGAAAAAATCTTCTGTAAAACAATCAAAAAGTCAAGATGCAAAGACAGTGGAGGGAAGGAGATAGGTGACAGCGCGTCGTGTCGTGGACTGGTGTAATCCCGCGGGGCCGCCAGTTGGCTCGGGGCCATTCCCCGATATTGTATTTTTCGCCGCTTTTTTAATGCAACTGAGAGTCTGACTGAGAGACACTGCTATCTGTTGAAGTTTCTATTACAATCCGTCCTGCTAATGTTACGAGAATTGAAAAAGATTCACTTAATATTAGCGTAGTTTTTATAATAGATATAAGAACTTGAGAAAAAGAAAGGAAAATTGAAACTTTCTTACCTACATATGTTTTTGTACGTTATGTTTTAAGGATCTTCG
>CAUZXH010000239.1:0-17332 GCA_963584085.1 Pyrausta aurata
AATGAATCGATTCATCACGTTACGATTTACAATGTTAAAATAAAACCATTAATGAGAAGCAAGAAAGTAACCATATTAAACAACCGCTCATCATACCATAGATATGAATCAATCAATAATTATCGACAACACGACTTTAGAACTATAGCAGATTTGATGTGTAAACCTTTAATGAGCACTTTTCTGCCACCGTTTTACAGCTCTTACTAGATGGCGTTAAGGTCAGTTTAGGAACTTTTTTTTTCACGTTGGCGGAAAACCATGGACAAAGAATAAAAGTGCGTAGTGAAATATTGTAAAATGCGTTAATGACTTGACTTATGTATTAATTAGGATACAATTTTTTTGCCATTTATATGTCTTTTATGTACTAAAAGTTCACATTAATATTGTTTTACTGTTTATTATTTACGTTGGCAAAAAGCAATAGCCCTTTGCTATAATTCTTGAATAAAGTTCTAAAAGTTATTTCCTAAAGTAACGCTAGTGCCATCTCTCGATGATATAAACATCTAATGACAAGAAAACTGCTCACTGATTTTACCGTCTGCCAAGTCAATAGGTAAGTTATTCTATAAATAGCACGTGAGTATTTTTCAAAATAGATAACGGAATGTTTAGGGTACTTATTACTTGCCAGCTGTAAAGCTGTTTAGGATAACACAATAGCTAGCTAGATTGGCAACGTCACGCAAGCGGTAAAGGTACGCAAACAAGAACAATAACTTTTAACCCCTTCCCTTTGTCTTTTTATCTACCTGGGATTGCCACGTGCGCCACGCTAGCGCCGTTTCCTATAGCCGGCCAGTTTTGTCAAAACTGAGGCCATTGGGCCTATGTATGTCTTTGTAATTAACTATTTTTTACTATTCCTCGACCAACGTCACTGCCATTAATGAGAACACTGAGTCAAGAATATTAAAAACATTATACTCATTAAAAACCAACTAAAATAAGAAAAAAAATATTTACCAACAGTCGAGTCATTGACAAATACTTGATCGTGAGGATCAAGTGAAATATTGAAAAGTTTAAATAATTTAAATACCTCAAGCAAGAGCCGTCGAAAACATTGATGTCTCAAATTATTTAGATTATGTTTTATGATCGAATGTATACATTTTTTTTAAAATCTGCAAGTTACAAGTATTTCTATAAAGCTCATTTTTTAGTTTCAATTATGGTGTTATTTAAAATCTAAGCCTGTTATTAATGAGAAATACAATTCTATAAAAAAAACAAATCTGCACAAAATCTGCTAAAATATAAATAAAACGACGCTAGCGACACCACAAGTTGCATTTCAAATCTTTCTTCGGTCCTAAACGCTCAAAGAGCTTTCCAATCTTGGTATCTGTCTATGGACATACTCTTACTAATCTGTGCTTGCCTGTTTGTTTACGCTGCGTTTCGTCTTGCGTTTAGCTTAAGTTAGGTAGAATGAATAGTGGAATACTGTTTTGTGTCATATTTTTGAGCGTAACTCCAAACGAACTGCTACCTAAACTAAACTCAAACGATTCGTGTTGTAAATAGTGGAATTGACCCCCTGGTTAGCGTTATCAGACCAATACTTCATATGAAATAACTTGGTTGGTAATTCTTAACTGTCGGATCTATTCCATTCTAATTCCAAAATCTAATACCAACGGTATTAGATTCCACTCGTAAAAAATTGTCTTATTAATACGAAATACTTAATATTTTTAGTATAAAAAAAAAAGTTTAAAAATCGTTTCCCAACGAATAACAATTGATACGTTTTGGTCGATCACAGAAACAACTTATTTTGTTTTCTAATTCTTCCCAAAGTACTAGGAATGCAGAAGTTTAAAGCATGTTTTTGAAGCTTTATTGCATAACAGTCGGTTAATTTTCACTTCAAAAATTGGCATTCATAGCAATGTTTTAAAATTATTTTCAGCAATTCCCAAATTACTGAGATTGCAAAATATTAAAGAATATTTGGAAGGTTTCTTGAGAAATTGAACTAGAAAACTATTTAAATCACATACAAAAACATGTTTTTACTGACTGTACCTCATCATATTTAAATGATAGTTTACCCTATTTTGGGATTGGTTTATGAGTGGTAATCAAAAAATCAACTCTAGATCAATTGTCGATGTTGAAACAGGTTTGTTAGTTTTTAATGTTGATAAATTTTATTTTTGATGGAATTTGTAAAGGGCCCAGGTCCTTTACTCTGGAACTGTAAGGGAAAGCCATTCATTTACTTATAGGCTTCCCTGCTTAAAAGTATCAAACTGTAAACAAATACGAATTCAATTTTACAAACCTTCATGACTACCTATTTGAATCGATTTTTACACGTTTATGGTTTTGCCATACTAAATAAATATATTTAAACAAATTCAAACAAAGGAACAGCGCATTGAGGGTTTCGTACCACCCTTAAACTGAATTTGGGGTCCACTTATTCCACCTAGCGAAAATATCACAAAATTTTTTGACAGCAAAAATAACTTTGTATTTTATAGTACTTTTTTTGACAACACACCAATTGTCTTGGTTTCGAACTAAGGAATTTTCTTCCTTGTGCTACGAATACCAGACAATGATAATGTCGGGGGCGTCTCCCATAAATACTTAAGTACATATAAACATCCATGACTTAGGTTCAAATGTTCGCGCTCATCACACAAACATTGCCCCTTGCGGGATTCGAACCCGCGACCGCCGGCATAGTAGTCAGGAGCACTAACCACTACACAAAACGCGTCGTCGTATAGTGTTTGTTTGAAAGACAAAGTAATATTTGCGTTTGATGAAAATAAAAACTACTGGTTCGATCTTATTCAAATCAATTTTCGTTGCAAGTTTTCTGTTGAGATCTACATCATATACTTTTTTCAACATTTTCACTTAGTTCAAAAGTTGGACGCCTATTTTACCACTTTGGAAGCGTGTAGGTATATCTCAAACCTTAGATTTTTAGAAGAAATTATTTTAGAAACCTTAACATCATTTCAAAGGACTTATCCCTAGACGCATAGGTTTGAATAAAAAAATTTTTAGGTTTTAGTTTCATGTATGGGAGCCCCCTTAAATATAATTTTTTTCTTACTTTTTGTATATGAATCGGAAAACGTTGAACAAGATGCACCTACCTACTAAGTTTCAGCTGTGTAATGCTAATAGTTTCGGAATAAAATGGCTGTGACATACGGACGGACAGACAGACAGACAGACTTGACGAAACTATAAGGGTTCCGTATTTGCCATTCGGCTTCGGAACTCTAACAACGTTATCACGTCGACTTGTAGGTATGTGATAAATAAAGAAATGAGGACACCAATCATTAATACATACTCGTACATTTCCCTGACTCCAAAATTAACTTGTTTTCGAAGCACACTAATACTAATATAGCACGAGGACTAATAATTATACTTAACTAAAATCTGTAAAACACGTTCACTACAAATACTGGTTTGTTCCAAGCACACTGAAATTATAACTAAGTAGGTATAGATAAACCAGACAGGACTACTAAATAAAAAAAAATATGTAATTTATCTATACTTAATATTATTAAGTGATAACATTTTAAAGGCCGATTCAGCACAATGAATTAATCATTTTTTGTAAAAACACTGGGGTTTTATCCGCTAGTTTTTGAGAAAATTGGAGACCTAGGTAATTATTTTTTTCAGATTATTTTTTTTAATTTATTAAGGTTGAGTTTAGAGAAAAAGAAGGTTTGGGCATTGAATTGAGATAGGCGAAGCCGGTGAAGTAGATAACTTTTTAAATTGTCAGGGTATTGTTTTGAAAAAAAATATTTTGCTAAAGAAAATAATAATAATTATTATAAGTACCGAAGGCAAACCTGTCATCGAGATCAAACAACTGAAAATAAATAATAATAATAATATAACTCTCTATTGTACAACACAAAGTAAATTACAGTTTATAAGCTCAAATAAAATGTACAACTAAGGCGGCCTTATCGCTAAAAGCGATCTCAATATCAATCAATAAAACAATTAAATCAATTATTATATACACGTATTGTAAAGTAAAAGTAGTTTATTTACATATTCGTTCATTGACACAATCAAAATATCAATAATAGAATGGTTGCCCTAGCAACCTGGTCTATGAAGAGATATGTCAGAGACATGACACGCCTCCGCGGCGAATCCTGAATGCGGCACCTCCTCTCTCACCCCGTATTGTCCTTGTATCGTATGAAATGGGTTGAGTGTTTACTCTTAACGTATGATGGCCTCTGTAATCTGGTATTTTTCTAAGGTCAGTTCTAAAAACTGTTGTAGCAAATTCCTCCAATAACGGATCTAATTTCGCATCTTGTTGTACCGTGTCGACTAGTCGTATATCGGCTATCTTTACATCTATTTCTTTCATCCAGCTTCTTCCAAAAATTGGGTCTACGTTCTTGTCAATTATGTATAACTTGCCATTAAAAGTCTGGTTCTTGTAAACTCCTTTTACATCTGCAACTCCGACGGGTTTGATGATTTCTCCAATGTAACTGGGAAGTTTCATTTCAGTTTTGAAAATCTTATTATTCATTCCTAAACCTTTGTAATCTTTGAGAGAAATTGAAGACAATGTTGCACCAGTATCAAACTCCATAAGTATTTTCTTATTTTCAACAATCACAGTAATCATATAACTTTCAGATATTTCACTCTTGATAATATTAATTTCAGCAAAACTTTTATGACTAGTAGTGCAAGATGACTCGTCCAATTTATTTGTATGTGTTCTCCTAAGACACACTCTGGAAAGATGTCCTACTTTTTGACATTTTCTGCAAATGGATTTTGAAGCTCCACATTCATTAGCGCGGTGGTCGCTCTTACCGCATCTAAAACATCTGCCTTGCAAATCTTTTATCGTCACCGATGGTTTGTAAATTTTCGAAGGTTGTCGAGTAGAAATAGTAGTATTAGTATTAATTTTGTTAATGTATTTTGGTCTTCTTTGTAAGTCAGTAAGTATTTTCGAGTTCTCCATCTTTCCCATTTCAAAAGCCTGAGCTAGTTGCACTAACTTTGATATGATGGAGTTTCTCGTTCTTGTAATGTTTTTGTTCGTATATCACCGTCTTTTAATCCACGTATAATTTATTCGATGATAGTTTCTTTACTTTAGATGCGTACATAGGAACAGATTCGTTTTCTTGTTGTATTCGTGATATGAATCCATTTTGTAATACCCAAATGCTTGGCTTAGGATCAAGGTATTTGTCTAACTTTTCTATGAGTTCCTCAAATGTTTTTTGTAATGATTCTTCTGGTGAGCAAAGCTCGTTTAAACTTTCGTGAAGTTCTGGTGATAGAGTCGAAAGTAATATGTATACTTTTGATATGACATCCGTAATTTTATTCAGCAGAAAATATACCTCTAATCGCTTATTGAAGTTGCGGAAAGATTAATTTTCGTGTAATGGTTGGAAATTAAATTTAGGTAAATGATCTTTTTTTGTACTTGTACTAGGAACCGAAGTCGATATTCCGTAATTTCGGTCTTCATGTACAGATCTGTTATTGTTTTGTAATGTCAGTAGCTTGGTTTTCAATGAAATGCACATTTCTTCAATTTTCATACCTCTGCTCAATTTCATTTTCGAGAAGTTCATCAGTTGTATGTAATTCAATTTCTTTGTTGTACTATGTAGGGATTGTAATCGGGATTCAATTTCTTCGGCACATAAAGTCTGGTGTAAGTTTAGGTAATTTGCGGTTCGTGTCAAAATACCTCGTAATGCGGATCGCACTCTGTTGTAATTCTTCTCATTGGAAGCCATCTCGTCGCCAAATTATTATATACACGTATTGTAAAGTAAAAGTAGTTTATTTACATATTCGTTCATTGACACAATCAAAATATCAATAGAATGGTTGCCCTAGCAACCTGAGGGGTAATTGTGTAAAGCAATCGTATTCATTTGACAGTTTAAAACTTACAATATGATCTGTCAAATCTTTTGTTCTTTGCTGTTCGACATTTCATATCGTACGTTTTGAACTGTCAAATGAATACAATTGTTTTACACAATTCCATACCTGGTCTATGAAGAGATATGTCATAGACATGACGACATCAATAATAAAAAGGAAATCTCGATTTTCCAAAAAAATAATGAACGTATGCTTTTTCTATGATGTTTTCAAAGACAATGTTAAAATATTATCACTTAAAACGATTTGACCTTACATTTTGTTTGAACGCGCTAATCTTAGGAACTACACGACCTATATAAAAAAAATACGTTTGTGTTGGCTAGCTTACTCAATATAGATAATTACAAATGCCTTTAGCGAAAAGTCGAAAGAGATCGAACTGGTAGTTTTTTTAGATATAGCACATTTTCATCAACTGCTAATTACACAATGTTTTGTTGACCGCAAATATAACTTTGTTTTTCATAGCGATTGTATGAAAGACAAAGTTATATTTGCGGTTGATAAAAACGTGCTATATCGCAAAACTTACAAGTTCGAAACTTGTAAGTTGTAAGTTTCGAAACTTACAACTTACAAGTGCGTAGCCGAATGGCAAAAAGCGGAACCCTTATAGTTTCGTCAAGTCTGTCTGTTTGTCTGTCTGTCTGTCCGTCCGTATGTCACAGCCACTTTATTCTAAAACTATTAGCATCACACAGCTGTAACTTGATAAGTAAATGTATCTTGTTTAAAGGGGGGGGGGCTCCCATACATGAAACTAAAACCTAAAAAAAAATGTTACCCATTATTACCATTAACCATTTATTCTAAAAGTCTAAAGTTCCCCCCCCCCCATCTAACTTTTGAACTAAGAAAGTGAAAATTTTGGAAAAAATATATGATGTAGATCTCAACAAAAACTTGCAACGTAAATTGGTTTGAAGGAGATCGAACCAGTAGTTTTTGAGATATTGCACATTTTTATCAACCGCAAATATAACTTTGTCTTTCATACAAACACTATGAAAAACAAAGTTATTTTTGCCGTCGCAATATATTGTAATGTTTTCGTTAAGTGGAAGTAAGTGGACCCTGAATTCAGTTAAGGGTGGCACGGAACCCTCAGTGCGCGGGTCCGACACGCACTTAACCGGTTTTTTAGTTTTATTGACGTCGTCTATTGGTAATGGCAAATTCACTTATTTTTTTAACAGTGAGTGTTATAGTTTATTATCTACTATATAAAAATAAGTCGGGTTTTCCTCCCTGACGCTATAACTCCAGAACGCACGAACCGATTTCCACGGTTTTGCATTCGTTGGAAAGGTCTCGGGCTCCGTGAGGTTTATAGCAAAGAATTATCCATAAAACAGGGCTGGAGGCGAAACGAAGTTCGCTGGGACCGCTAGTTATTATTATAATTTGCTTCGTTAAAAGAACGTATTTTTACAAATTATAATAAGAAGAAATTTTAATATATTCATACACTGTACCTTGATTGTTTCATCATAACTCAGTAGTCGATAGTTGTCTGGTAGAGTGCATAGGTACATATTTTTATGAGAGATTGAGTCTTCCATTTGTTGGTAGTACTTTCTTCTTTTTCTGGACAAGCGGTAAAGTAAATTTTCCACTAAATTAGGGAAGTGTTTTTACTATGAACCATCAAGATACAGTTTCGTTTATGGCGGTGAAAGTAAAAAGCTTATTTAAAACCGTAACAATATCTAGCAATCTAAACAACGATCACGTCAGCTAAACGAACAAAGTAAGCATTGTGGAACAAAGTGGAGTAATAGTCGTTGTTGTGACAGCGATCGTTCGGAGATCGCAGCCGATGGCGATTAGATCCTAATCATAACAAACGCGGCGTACCGGCGCGAGAGGGGGGAGAGGGGCGGCTCAAGCGGTGGGGCGGCGCCCGCGCGACACTCCCATCGAGGCGCACGCCCACTCACGCGCACGCGGAGCGGTAAACAAAAGCTTGCAATATGCTTTAGGTCACTTGATATTCTTATTATAGTTATTAGCTGTTTTTCAGTCCTTAATAAATAAAATGGTTGAGGGAATGTATAATTTTTTCTCTGAATTGCTTTTGTGATGTTTTAAAATAGAATAGAATAACACAGTTTAGTCACATAGTTTATATTTATGACTAGGTATGTAGAGTTTTGCTGGTTTTAGTTTAACGTTTTAGAAAAGCTTACTTTCTTTTGGAGTCCTATATCAAAAAATAGGAGGGATATTGTAAAAGGCCCACGTTTAATTTTGAAACATTTGAAATAACTAGTAAGTATGCTTGTTTGTGACTTATTTATTACTACAACATATATTTTTATTTACTTAAATTTGGCCACGTTCTCAATTATATAAAATATGAAGGAGGGGAGAAGAAATGATAAGGACTGTAGTTAGTAGTTACAGAGTAAAGCGTGTATTAGCGAAATATACTAGTTAAAAAACAGGGTAAATGAAATAATCTTTCATGCGAACCAAGACGTAGCAGAAACACGACAGAACTTGTCATAAAACAAAGAGCTTTCAACAGAAAAAATATAAAATGCAAAAAACAGTATTTGCTCCACAACACCTCTCCCTCTATGCTTGTTTTTGAGTTTGGTTATATTAAAACGATAAAATGGTTAATCAGTACAGCTGAAGTGAAGCGAATATTATTTTGTCTATCTATGGTACTATATTATTATCTTTCCAACTTGGAGCATACGATCAGTACAAAATTTGCCAAAAATATAACATTTTAGGCTTTGCCATATTGCACTAGGTTCAAAAGATACGGTTTAGTTTTATACAAGTAAGTATAAACAATCAAAGTCCACTTTTGTATTTGAAGCAAAATAAGATAGCAATGACACACAACGTAATCGATTTATTTTTTTAAAATTTGCTATGTAATCTACCGCATATTTATTTATTTAATTTTACACATCTTTTTTACTAGTAGTTTATTGGCAAGTAAAAAGTACACGTCTTGCAAAAAAAACAATACACAGTTAAAAATTACGTGGGAAAGTTAGTGCAAAGCAAATAAAGGAAAATTTCATAATAGACAGATTGGCTAAAAGAGAAGTACAAAGAAACTCCAAGAGCCAAGCTTTTTGAGTTTTTTCTATCTCTTTTCTTTTTTTTACCATAATGCTGATGTATTATAGTTTTACTCTTAGTTAGCACACAAAGCATTGAAATTAAAACAAAGTATTTCAAGCTCATACGGTTTTTTTGATAAATAAAAAGGAAATACCACCAAAATACTATCTGTATTATAATAATCGCATGTAGCGGAGATACACGTACTGTAGAGTGAGGAGAATAGATAGAATAGGAAATGAGTATGTAAAGGGAAGTTAGAAAGTGAAAAAGATGGAATAGGCTACCTATTTTGGTAGGTATTGAGGCACCCCCGCGATGAAAGCCTACAGGCTACTGCTGGGGCGACGGAGTGCATGCGTTGAGCGAACCTCCGTCGTCTCACTTAAGGCGGATTGAGTTAGAGAAACCGCGGAGGTTTAGTAAGTAAACCTGGACGAACGACGGAGATCCCACATAACCCACTGACCTCACCCGGGCAGCGGGTATGCATAAAGCACTTCCTCCGCGAAAAAAAGGAACGGCCATGTGATGAGAAGGAAGATCATGTGTCATAAAGAGTGATGAAGGTGCGTGATATGATAATGGCTGGAGGAGAAGAGGCCAGCCAAAAAAAAGGTCCATGCCTGCGTGAAATAGGATATGATTGTAAAATGATTGGATAACCTGTGCCAGGATGAAAGGTGGAAAACTGACTTAGCAAGGGCAAAAAATAAGTGTTTTCTTTAAATTGTTCGCAGTATATAAGTACTTAATGATGCAAAGAATTCTACTGGTTTTCTTGCTCTGATGACGAGCGTGCTATCAGAGGCAAAATTTACATTGCTAACACGAAAGATAACAATCATATTGAGCAGTGCACTTTAGTAAGTGCATTGTAAGATACATTTTGGTGTAGTAAGTGTACTAACAAATACTAGTAAGTATTTATCTTGTATACATAACGTCGTAGATGAAGTCTTGTTATAGATATTTAAAGGTTAAATAGTATTAAGTTGAATTTAGTATTAAATTTGAACAGTAAAAATGACAATAAGTTGCATACAATACAAGTTACCAATAATATCTGAACATTATTTAAATAAAACGTAACACTAATTATATTGTAATTTATCGTTTTGGTAATAAAAATAAAATAAAAACATTTTGCATTAAGATTTGGTTATTTATTCGTTCAACACTTATCGACAGAAACATATGATATCGACACTTTCACGCGACGAATGTCAATCAGTGACACGACAAACTCCCCCCACCCTGCAGAAATTGGTTGATGATATTTTCATACATTCGCTCTTGCGTTTCATATCCAGTGGTTAATTCATCCAAGTATTTGTATCAGTATATCTTGTTTGTCAGTATCAGTACAATGAACAGATTTTATGGAAAATTTGAATCAATTTACTGTGCAGTTGACGCAGATTATGTTATGGAATAGTTGTTCAATTGTTTCCATTAGTTCTCTCTTTTTTTTACCATTTTCAAGACTTATTTATTCGTTTTTTTCACCGTTTAGCTGTTTTTTATATTTTTTATTTATTTATTTACTGCTCCACCAACATTTGTAACATTCATCAAATGTTTGTAATCCCATATTAACAAAAATAACTATAATGTACAGTCGCCAGCACATCAGACTATACATTTTTATTGAAAAATAGTCCTTATTCCAACAGCATAAGATACCGCAGTGTTTAGCTTGACGTGCTGTCGTCCGTACATGTAATTACATTAATAGCAGGCAGTTAACATATGCAAATAACAATCAATATCAGCTTTAAATAGCAATATCAATATAACAACAAGAAAAGTAAGTACTAAGTATATACTATTTATAAACTTGAAATTCAAAGAGTGAATATTCTATAAAAAATACGTTCAAGAATTACTTAGTCTCGCAAAGAGCGACGGAGGCTCCGTTAGGTAAGTCAAAAAATATAATAGTCCCCCTAGCCGATTTCGACTACGGTGGCCAGTCACAACGACCAACCGACTGCGCGGGACATATTATAGTGCACAAGTGTGTGCGCAAACACAGGTGCACTCTCCATTCCTTTCACTCTCATAGCCCGATGGACCGGATGGACGACCGGAGAGAGAGCAGGCGCAGGACCAATGGCTTAACGTGCTTTCTGAGGCACTGGGGTGAAACACCGCCAACTTCCAAACACCGGGCTACCCTGATAATTTCTAAACAGAAAAAATCCGCTACATATTTTTGGCCCGACCCGGGAATTGAACCTGGGACCTCCGGCACAGCCGTCGCTTTAAAATGCGACCCTCTCACCGCTGCGCCACCGAGGCAGTTTAAAAAATACCTATCTATTGATACCTATCTATTAATTCACCAAACTTATTGAGAATTTACTCATTTTAGAAATTGGAGAATTGGAGCCAAATACTGTACTACCATGAGTTTACGCCGGTTTTACTCGCTAGCGACGACATAACTTTTTGTATGGGAAATTTTAGTTCTGCAAGTGACCGCTAGCGCCCCTAGGGGCGCTGTGCAATTTTCCATAGACTTTTTTGTACGTAGTCGCTAGCGAGTAAAACCGTCGTAAACTCATGGTAACGGTACTGTTCTTCGACGTGGCCTGGTCAATAAAGTAACCTTACGATCAAGACCGACTGTCACTGTCATTTTAAATTGACTGAAAATTTCAGGACAGTCTAGGAACAAATATTATTTACTAGCAGTTCCCCGCGGCTACATCTGTGTAAATGTCGATCTTAAAAAATATATTATGAGTTATGTTATTCAGATGTATGAATTTCATGTATGAAAATGAATTAAGAATTATCTCCTTTTCGTTGAATGAAAGTACAGGCACTCGGTGCCATTACCTACTAGCCCGTCGCGTTCCAAATTCAAATCTTATTACAGCTCATGAGTCGTAATGGATTTTCATACAATATTTCGGCCCGTGAGCCAAGATGAGTCACTTTAAGTAAACGTTACGTGATATGTCATTATTGAACTTTGCCAATTAGGTTACGTGATAAAGTATTTTTTTACTCTGCTATGTATTTTGAGGAATAGATTTATCGTGTATTATTAATATTAAACTTTTCCCGTAACTTTCATGAAAGCCAATTTGTATTTATTTAATATCCTATTTATCAATTTCGTTAGTAAGTACGTAAATACAATGAATTTATTACTTATTAAAATAAGTAAAAGGTAAGAGTAAGAGGTATTGGAATATTAGGCAAAATGTTTTAAATAAGTGAATGTATTACATTTTAATATTACTTACTTGAAACCATAAAATTAATATTTCTATCGAAATAGAAGCACAAGTGAAAGCTGTCAACGAAACCGATTTTGGATGACAATAACCAATTTAAGTAAGTTACATTAGTATATTAAAATGAAATAACCTTTCGTCCAGGTGATTTATACTTATCTTCCTAGGTTAAATATACTAGTTTACCGCATTATTAACAGTCGACATAAAATATCGAACATGTAGCCTTAGTGTAAAACGAAAAATTATTTATTTGCTCAAAATATTCGTAAACATGCATTAAATGTTATTTTGTCTTTACTTTTACATAACATTAACGTTTATAGGAAAGAATAAGCAAACTTCGTACTTTAAATTTAAATCGGATTGGCAAATATAAATCGTTAATTGAGAGGCTTCGATTAGGACTAATTTACCTCATAAATGAAAAGTTGTAAGGGTTATTTTGCTGTAATGAACAATAATCCCCATGTTCCAGAAGCACAATTTCTCTTAATCCTTAAACGCATGATTTTTTGTATTTGATTTAAAGTCTATTTAAATGATAGAAAATGATTTCAACAATGCGGAAAAAAATAATTTTTTTTTTGCATAAATTTCTCTTACAAATCAATAAACAAGCAAAAAATAGGAAAAATTACCCCCTCCAATATTTTTTTAATTTTAAAATTATTTTTTCAGGCATTTTATGCATATGCAATGCATTTTATTACTGTTTCATATTTTAGAATTACAAAATTACGACGAAAACTATTTTTTAATTTCTCGAAAAAGGTTGGGTTCCAGAAACCAAAGACGTCTTAGCCCAAAATGATTGTCCATGTAGTAAATATTTAAAAAAATATAAAAAATATTAGAAAAAAATAGTAAATGATTTCAATCGACAGTAAATACCCTAAATAATTAATAAATCTATAATATAATAACATATTATTTTACTAATTAATATTGGGTAAGTATCAAAAATTATACTCTATGCATTTAAGGGTTAAATATACACAATTTCATTTAAAATTATAAAAAATCACATGAAAGAAATTTTCAGCGAGGCTCTTTGGGGCTCCTAACTGTTTGATAGCCGTCAAAAATGGTTCTGCTGCATCATATCTCGCATCTCTTTTTATCGCACAGCTTTATCCTACTGACATCTCGCTTTTGTCGTTCTATTCCGAAAGGGATAATAATTCTATGCTTGAAACACACCGTAACTACACTTAAAACTCTTTGTCTCGCAATAGAGTTTCAATTGTTTCATTCATTTTGTCTACTGCGATGCATTGAAAGAGGACCGGACATAAACGATTATAGATAAAGCTCAACCGATTGATTGCATTAGCCGGGTCTAACTGTAACTAGAATTAATAAGTATTCGTTTTGTTTGAGTTCCGATGATTCCTGACTTTGCTATTGTGAACCTCTAAAAGCTTTCAAGTTAACAAATTGGTGAGTGATTTCACGTGTAGCCGGCACCAGGAACCGGTGTTGGCAGCACCTAGATGAGATGCGAGTGTAGTGAACCGGCGCGTCGCGCGTGACCCCGAGTCGAGACTGCCTAATGTATCAGATTCGCGGTTTGTCAGTTTCAAACTTTTACAGTTAAGTTGAATGTGAGAAATTGATTTGTGATAGATATTCATCACGAGCATTTTAATGATGATAGAACTTTTAATCGTTAATTCAATTCGATGCTATTAATCTCCGACGGATTTCAGCAGAAACAAAAACGTTCCCGTCCTAGTGACCGTTTTTTCATCTAATAGAAAATGTTAAGTCTCTGAAAAGGTCTGTCAATCATAAGTAACATCAAGTCTGTACTATACCGTAGTGAGTTTTCTACATACTTACGATCTGCAGCAAGGAACTAATAGCGACGATAAATTAACAAACTGGCTTTTTCAGGTTTTCATTCAATAGAACCAGAACAATAATAGTAGATGTACAATCTAACTAATCATTTCTCACTCAAGCAAATATTAAATCTCAAGTTATTTTGTTTTCATTATCATTTTATGAGAATTTGTTACTGTGTGAAGTAAGAATAAATACGACATGATGGTTTCCATTTTACAGTTACACTAATATTCGTATTTTATGAACCGGTTTTCTTATTTGTTAACTTGTGAAGGGATTGTCATCTGAGAGAAACAATCAGACGAGGAAGAATATAAAATCATCACAAGCACTGGTTAAAAATATAGATTTTTGGGGTATTAAGAAAGCTGCATAATACGTACACTTTTCATAACGTAAGGGTGTTATTTTTCGAGGTATAGAACTTTAAGTTGGCATAACTTTTCAAGATGGCGACCGATTTGACAGCTGTCAAGTGATTTATTCTCAGATTGGTATGGCAATTTGAAGAACGCTTGCAAGTTGTGCAATTTTGTTTCGATAATAATGGATCTGTGCGGAATACGTATCGCGCACTACGTCCATTTTATCGTCGACAAAATCGTCCATCAGAGTAGTAAATTCGATAAACCATGGAACGTTTTTGCACCACGTTTACTCTAGTTGATAACTTGCATCCCCGGAGACGCCGTACGGTGCGTACAGAAGAAGCTATTGCTACTGTAGAGCGTAGCATTGAGGAAGACCCGAATGAGTCCATCCATAGAGACATTCATCCATACAGCCATACTAACTTTTTCATTCCTGAATTGAACAATCATGATGTCCAGGAGTTATGGATTCAACAAGACGGCGCAACATGTCACACAGCTCGTGCCACAACACAATCGATTTATTGAAAGACACGTTTGGTGACCGCCTAATTTCACGTTTTGGACCTGTGAATTGGCCTCCAAGATCCTGTGATTTAACACCACCAGATTATTTTCTGTGCGGCTATGTTATTGGTCTATGCAGATAAGCCACAAACGCCTGACCATTTGGAAGACAAAATTCGCCGTGTAATTTCCGATATACGACCAAAAATGTTGGAAAAAGTCATCAAAAATTGGACGTTCAGATTGGACTACATCCAAGCCAGCCGTGGCAGTCATATGCCAGAAATCATATTTAGAATGTAATGCCGTAAGATCATCTTTCGAATAAATAAATAAAATATGTCAATCGAATAATCCATCGTTTTTTTATTGCAATTTAAAGTTCTATAACCTCTAAAAAAACACCCTTTATAAATAAGCACTAGGTACTTCTTCTATTTTATTTTACAAGATCGTCAACCGGACTTGGATATTTCTATTGAAACATTCTGAATAAGAAACATTTATTGGATCCATTGGAACAGGCATTAGATTAAATAGTAAGTGATTTCTATTCAAAGGGCACCGAATGTGAGCTCACTCGTGAGAGCGGCGCGCGCGCATGAAGAATGAATAAAACATCAACATGAGCGTCATGAGCGCTCACAGATAGCGTTGCGTCTGCCCTCTGTCCTACGACCACGGGTAGCATTACGAGATACACATTATTACTGCTTAATCGAACTTAAACACTCCTGATATTGAATTAAGGTTACTCATTAGCTATACTTTTTATTTATTGTCATGAATTCTTTAAAAGCTATTAAAAACCGACAGCAATAAATAAACTGGAGTAAAAAATGGAAATTGTTATCAACAGGCAGAGTTCATAACGGAAATTGGATGAACACAAATTAATATAATGTAGTTTAAATGTAAAACTGTAGTAGAATACGTCGTAAAGATAATGGAATGCGATTACTTCGGTACAGCGATTCGTGTACGTCAGTAGGTACTTTTAGTTGCCTTATTAGCTCTATATTTTACATGGTACTATTCTGACTTTCCTAATAAAATAGTTTTCAGGTTACAGATTAGTGTTTCAGGCATTCAATCAATGCTGACTTGCTGAGGAAATGAGACAGCCTTGAAAAAAAACAAATATTTTTATCTATCACTATTGTCAAAATTAAATGAGGCATATAAGTAATTGGGTTTAGACCATTACCGATTTTTATATTAGAAATCCATCCAATTACAATATAAAAGGTAAAGGATTTCAGGATGTAGACATGTTAACTCGTTAGTTACAAAATAGTGTTCTTATACGAACTGGATAAAACTACCTACTTTGTAATTTTCATTAAGTTATTCACATAGTTTTATGTCGACTGACTGTCATCCGTTTAATAAAACACGCTAGCCTGCAAAATTAAGTAAGTATTTGCAAACTTTTTCATTTTCTAAAGCTTAGTTAGTTCTGAAGAGCAAATAAAAAGAACTGCAAGTACAAGGAGTTTGATTTGTAATTATTGTATACACAGTCATGCAGATAAAATATTTTTAAACTAGTTTTACTTCTGAAATCTCGAACTCCTATAGTTTTGAAAAATCTTCTTCTCCTTCTAAATCGGTCACTCATTTCTGAGTATCGTAACTCTGTATTCTGTCAACCAACAGTTTCAGTGCGTCGTTGATCGGTGTTTACATTCGCTTTGGAGATTTGAAAAATACTTAATCATAAAAGTTTTGCCTGTCAGTGTAGATTTTATTTTCTTTACCGTAGGTACTCATCGATTGTAAGTAAAAAATAACGTTGATAGACATTTAAATAACTAAATGTACATTGTTTCTAGATAGAGTCTATTTTTCCAATTGGAATTTTTAGAGACTGCGTTTTCTTTTCTTTCATAAAGCGATCACATAAAACTTTTGACTTTTTTGTTTTATGCAAAATTGTGACATTGCATCCGCATTTTACACAATGACGCTTCAAAACTATTTAGTTTGTAACGAATTCACTATTTATTTTTCAATAAGTTTACCAACTAATTCAAATAGTATTTGAATTAGTTGTCCTAGTTATATTGTGATGGCATGTAGAGGCGAATCATGATAAGACAATGTGATGTACTTTTTTTTCAAAACTTCGGAATCAGCGATATATTTCGCTAGTATCTACCGACGTGATTTAGTAGAAGTCTCTACGTTCTTTATGGAGTTAGTCGTATTTCTCAGAAGCAGCAATTATCAGGCAACGCACGTCGCGCGCAGTGCGCGGGCGCACAAAACCGTTTAAGATTTGTGAACTAGAGGCAGAGGCGTTTC
>CAUZXH010000240.1:0-15473 GCA_963584085.1 Pyrausta aurata
AAGGACGAAAGTCATTCTAATATTGATTAAGATTTACAAAAGCTATTTTGAGTGTCATGTACAATGTGTTGGCATTTTTCCCATACAAACCCGCCGATTTCCAATTTAACAGTTTAGATTGAAAGTGGGAACTTATTTAAATGATTGATAGATGATGGCTACTGCATTAACAAATCATTTCATAGGTAACACACTGGTTTGGACTATCAAACCGATAGTGGCTGTATTTTTCTAAAATATAATCGTATTGGCCTGGGTCAAAGGAAATATTAATCACAACTGATCAGAGACATTTAAATATTAGAAACATCATTAAATCAAATCAAATCAATCATTTATTTGCCAGAATACACAAAAGTATGCAAGTTACAAACTGCAGATCTTAAAAGTAGGTAGTAGCTGTATTCAGCCTGCATGCAGGCGTGCAAATATTTATAAATATCTTTCTTTACAAATACAAGTCCGTTTATTTAATAATCAAATAATGTCAAAATTTCAAACATAATATCATAAAATTAAATTAACAATGTCATGAATTTAGAGTCAGTAATAGTAGTATTTTAATGATTAATTATATTTAGGAAACGGATTTTAAATTACATAATAGTTTTAAGTAAGTACTTCAACGATTGGCGGTGTAACATCATCTCTATTTTGTCATAAAACTAATTATAAATATTTTTTCAGCTGTGACCCGCCGCGGAACCAAGTATCATTCCTCTATAATTAAATTAAATAAATATGTAAAATTAAATAAACCAATATAAATAGCTAAAACGCATAGGTTTTTAACAAAAAAAAAGAAAAAGTCATCAGGCCACATGGTTTTAAATATTTAAACCAATTAACATGAAAATCGTGATCTCATACATTTTTGTATGGGATCGGTCGAAATTCAAAAAGTTTGATCTCAGTTGTGTGTGTGTTGAATGAAAGAACATACAATTACTATGCAGTGTGTGTATTTTCATACAATTTCATAATTAAATAATTAATACATTTAACTGTACAGGTTTCTTTAATATGTATCATATTGCATTTATAAAGAAATATTTAATTTTTGAAACAATTTTATGATTATATAGATTAATTTAGTTTAATAAATAGATTTTTTATAATTATGATATAACCAAACTATATTTGAATGTCATGTGATGAAAATACACATACTGTTTTATGTATAATGGTATAAATAATATATTAATTACAATAATATGTAAATAATATAAATTATAATATGTATAGGTGCGTATGTACTCTTTCTATTGTATAGAATAAATACGGCATCTACGATTTTAGTGTGAATATGAAATGTATTTTATTTTCTAACTGACCTTATGCCCATCTGATAAAATTTACTGATTCCTCTTTTAAAATATTGATGCAATTTATTTAATGTCAAAATAATACATCATCTTAACTTAATTGATGAAATTATTATTATTATTTTGTTACACCGACTTGAAACGAAAATATATCTTAAATCATAGGTGCCGTGATAATGCAAAAAGTATTTTGCGAAAATATCTCTAATTTTAAATCGGTTTGAAGATATTTAAGCAAAATACAGATAATAATGTTGAATCTACAAAGTAAGATAAGTATCAGTTAGGTACGACCAACGCATACCAGCCTTAAGATTCAGTTTATTGATTTAGGAATGGTCAAAATAAATAAAATTGTTATTTAAGATTTGTTCATTCTTAAGTAAAAATCCAACTGTCTATTTCTCTCCCGTGGGAATCACAAGAAAGAGACTTAAAGTAGAAGATGGAAATGAGGTTTATTTTATAAGCATTTGACCATTTCTCAATCTATAAACTACTATAGGTGGCCCGCTTCACTGAGACCGCGCCTGCGAGGCGGCGGGGCGCGGGGCGAGATCTCAATGAAGCGGTTTACATAGAATGGTTAGTTTCAATAGTTTTAAAACGTTACAAATATGAAGCCGTAATATACGTCGTAAATAAACCGTTTTAAAAATATAAAAACTGGTCACTCATCTGTGTTTATTATCTGGATTCGACTGCTACAGTGTAACTTACGATACGCCAATGTAAATAAAAATTGAGGGTATTTACACATAAATTATTTAGCATGTTATAAAATACATGCTGTCTCGTTCAAAACTGTTGTACAGAAAAAGGATAGTAACATCGATGGATGTGTAACCCTCAAGTAAGTATTAACTGAAGAAGCATTTAAAATAATACTCGGAAAATAGTGTTGTCTCACTATCGATATGCGAGAGTTAAAAATATAACTCCTTATTTTATGCGAGAGTTAAAAATATAACTTTCCTTGCTGAATATAGGCCTCCCACATAGTTTCCACAGCGACCAGTTGCGATCGATCTGCATCCAGTGTGATCTTGCGATCTTTATAAGGGCGTCTGTCCATCTTGATGGTGGACGTCCTACTGGTAGAGGAATAATAATCATGATCTTTTTCAGCCAAAGGACGTCCACTGTTATACACAGGCAGTCCTGCGATCCTAAGGTCGTCTGTCCATCTTTCTGGTGGAAGTCCTATCATAGGTTCCTATGATTATTTCACCGATAGGACGAATAGGACCGATAGGATATCTTGACTCTATACTAAGTCATGAGACAAGAATCGACGATGAAGCGAGCAAACTTAAACTGACAAAAGTGGAAAGAAATGCTGATATGAGAACCATGGGCCTGTTGCACCATCGACAGATAAGCACTATCCAACGAATATAATTCTAATATAAAACGTCGTTTTGTATGGAGTGATGGGTAGATAACGTTACTGGTCACATATTAGAACTTTGTGAAACAAACTGTAAATCTAGCATTCTGCTGGGTTTTAGTGTCACCAAATTTTCTTGAAACACCCTGTATAAATTGACTTTATATCGATAATGTGACAACACTTAACAAATCATGGATATAATATTATGTTCATCGTATAACAAGTCAACTGCCATTCTTGTAGGACTTAAGTTCATTTTATGTGGAAACTCCAGTTGCGTACGAGATGTGTTTAAACTTTGACATTCATTTAATTTCTTAATACCAAACTTTCGCTGTCACAAACTGTCATCATTCCTCTATATCATCATCAGCATCATTGTCAGCTAAAGGACGTCCACTGCTGAACATAGGCCACAGTTTTCCACAGCGACCGGTTGTGAGCGGTCTGCAATCAATGCAATCCTGCGATCTTTACAAGATCGTCTGTCCACCTTGTCGGTGGACGTCCTACGCGTGCGGCTTTATAAATACAAATACCTTTAAGGATCAAAATATATTTTTATTGTTGAATCTTTATGTCATTTGAATGCAATGCGTACGCAACGTAGGAGTATAATAAAAAAAATAATTCGCAGCTACTGGTGACTATTAGTTTCTTGCCACACCGAGCACTGGCCGCCGATATCTATGTGATGATCTACATAATTATCATAATTTACTATAAATATTTACACCTATAGATAAAGCAATAAACGATTGTTTCATTGATTGGATTCGACAAGTGATATTCTTCAGCTTTGTGTAAGCGCTTACTACCGGATCTGATTGTAACTTTCTAAGTAATTTTTGATATTTTTTAAGTATGAATGTAATAGAAAATATGTATTTTCTCATAATTAATTACTGGTCACCGCGACTTTACCCGCGTAAATGTCTGATTCCCAGCACAATCTATCATCTCTTTTTTCATTCCTTCAAATCATTTCCATTTACAATGGAACTGATGCCCGGAGTTTGGAAGTTGGCGGTGTTTCACCCCTATGCCTCGGTGCGCACGTTGCGCCGTTGGTCCTGCGCCTGATCTCTCTCCGGTCGTGTCAGAGTGCTGTCCCATCGGGCTATGAGAGTGAAAGGAATAGAGAGTGCACCTGTGTTTGCGCACACACTTGTGCACTATAATATGTCCCGCGCAGTCGGTTAGTCGTTGTGACTGGCCACCGTAGTCGAAATCGGCTAGGGGGACTATAAGGGATAGAAGTCACAAATCAATAGATGTTATGTGGACCATCATGTGGAAAACGCAGCCAAGACTGAGCGATATGTGACGATTTAGTCTTATTTGTAAATAAGTATGTTCATTAAATAATTGTATGTAAATACGGCTGCGTGTGTCTGCTGTCGAAATATTTAAAATTACTCTAATATGTCTCTCATTCCATTATTTTTTACACTAAAAAGATATGGTTGCTTTGTTTATCAACTTAAAAAAAACATGATTTCAAGTACTTGTAATCCAGGTAAAATTAAAAATATTAGACGTCCACAGATATTTCTGTCACTCTTGCTGTAATTCTAGTTTGATAGAGTGAGCTTGATATATTCTGGCTACGATTAGTGGACCCCTGCTTTTTATTCTATCTATACATACTTTTGCAATTTACATTATTAATTTTATCTCTACTTCATGCATACCACGAATATTTTTTTTCTAGTCCTGTCTTATAATTTCGTCAAACAGACACACGCATCCGCGAAGTAATCGTACTCGAAACATGCGTAGACGCTGTGCATGACCTCTCGTTCAGAAATGGTCGTTGAATCAAACTAGTAAGGTTGGTTTTAGATTGGCTGATATTAATGTAACATTGGATGTCAGCCCCTGTGTTGCCAACTTTATGACAAAACGACATCTTAATTAATTCACGATCATTTATGACTGAGTGACATGACTCCAATATATTCCGTCTCTCTCACTCATACTGCAAAAGTCATAAGAGTCAGCGAGACGGCATATTTCTGGTGGGTTCTGTGTCAAACGATTCGGATTGTTAAATAATTTGTTTGTATCGATAAATTTTAATTACGTTTTAGTGTAAAATAATGGAAGCCCGGCGCGGGCGACTGCGACTCGTATCATTGTATATTTGTTGGTTTGTCAATTATCGTTATATTGTCGAAATGTTTAAATTTATTTCCGATTTCTAGTATAACAACAATAATAATACTTGATAAGTGCGTCGATTTTTGGTTTGCGAACTTGGCTAGAAAGTTCACCGTGTGTATAGATGTCGTAAATGGTAAAATTCTAACCCCCTTATTCATAACAATTCAAACGGTCAAATAAACCTATTTTAGATATAACACTGTTTTGACAAATGATGACAGCGCTAAAGAAAGAACGAGACAAAACAGTGTAATAGTTAAAACAGGTTTAGTAGACTGTTTGCGTTTTTATGAACAAGGGTGTAAATCTAAATATGTAATTGTTCTTTATTTTCATTTTTTCTGTTGTGAAGCGTGCGTATGTGTGTGTGTTTGTGCTGTCCTTTAACCAATAAATGCTTTTTCTTTCTTTCTTTCTTTCTATTACTAGCCGGTTACAAATAGCGAGAATCAGGCTTCTGCAGTTTTTGGTCTGAAAATTGGATTTATACTAGAAATTGGAATTGTTTTTATAATAATTTTAAACGTATTTGAATAATTCGTACATAGTTATCCATGTATTAATCAAATAAATTGCAAATTCAAAGTGTCCATATTTTAAATTTTCAGTATTATCAAAACTATATGGCATTTATTATTGTAAAATTATAAATGGATTTAACCTGAATTTATATTACCATTTTAATCTGATCAATCACCTTACTTTTTTCCTGTGTAATTTTAATCTGTGTATCTCTTTCTAGCACGTTATCTGTCATTCATTCATTAGGGACTGAATGCTTGTTGCATTTCACTCTAGCAAAACGAGAAAGAGATAGATAATAAATCATAGGACTATAACCTAGCTACAATTTCAAGAAGTAAATAAATTATGTCTTATTTCAACCTTAACCACAGAATATATAATAGTACTACATACAGAACGGCCACTCACCTCCCCTCTCTAGTCTGACTTACCTCACTATCGCGCCGGAATTAGGGATCTCATTAGGGGACCGCCTAGCGGGCATGGCACGCGCACGTTTGCGACGTTAACGGAAGAACAAAGTTTTGTGTACGAGAAACGATAGGTAAAGGTAACATTCTTTAGAATTCTGTGTAGTTAAGGAATTATAATTGTAATATTTATGTGATCAGTGAAGTTAGGCGTTGCTAAAGTAGATACTATCTTTTTATTTCTCCACGATACCACGTGAATATGACATTACGAAAATGAGTGCTTGTTACGTTGTATACTAAATTCAAGTAAATTACGTTGTTTAGGTATCTGTTTATTTAAGTGAAAAGAGCTATGACCGGTGTAACAGACTTTGTCAACCCTTATAGCACGCACACAAACGCAGCGTCTGTGCAACACGCCGTCTGTCAATGTATGGCCAAAACGAAAAGTTTCTTCCGAGTGTCCGGGGTGTGCCTTAACGTAACCATGCTTTCAGCCTGCTATAGGTTTAAATAAGTTTAAATCTTACGAACCTTTAAAACTTCTTGGATTCCTGAAATTATTAAAAATTAAATAAGTTATAAGCCAAGGTAAATCTATCTGTGGCCTAACTCTGTACGCAAAATCCGATCCAATGATTATAGCCATCCCTTTCACTAATACCAGGCCGTGTATGCGTGTGACAGGGATGGTTTTATTCATTGGATCGGGTTTTGTGTCCAGAGTAAGGCTGCTGGTCTTGGATTAAACCTGGATTTATTTTTTATCGAAATGCGTCACCTTAGACACGATTTGTTTTACTCATTGGTATGTGAAGTGTCATAGACAATTGTGTTGTAAAGGCGCGTGTACATAGCGGAGCCGCCGCCGCCCGCGCTCGCGCGTTGTTGCTGATTATTATGTATAAATAAAATATTTATTCACATCCACTTTTTTTATTGTGACTACCCACCCCGAAAGCTGAATTTTTTTTTCTTCAATTTAATTGTCAACTTTATGTATTTTTTCATTTTAGTTTACAGGTGCGGATTCTTGTTTATTTATTTAACTACTAGTTTAAGTTTGGTTCTATTGTAATCCTAACATTTTTTGTTCTATTTTTATATCTTACTGTATTTTTATTATTTTTGTTTTTTTTATTCACAGAATGACTTTTTTTATTATATTCTTATCATTTTACAGAATTTAACGTAATATTCACTTCAGTGGCTTTTTTTTCATTCCTTTTTTTATCAATATAAAGGATTTCATCATCTTCAACCACAGCTAAAAACTTTTTTTTCGATCAACAGGTAAAAACTTTTTAATTTTTTTTCTGAAGGTAGAAAATAAAAGAGTTATAATTGTTATAGTACCTTTATTTCGATAGTCACCGGTAAGCACCACCGCCCCGCTGTACAAACATACACTTTTATTTTACACACATTTACAATCGCAGCGAAAAGCTACACAGATCCAAGCTTAGGGAAATCGTTTAAATGCATTTTTTTAAAAGAAATAATACACAATTTCAGTAATTGGAATGCAAAAATATATGTGTAATAGTTGCAGGTGTCAAATGAGATGCGATCACGCAATGATACGGATAAAATAAATAAATAGTAACCATGTTGATACAAATAATAAATTACGTAGGTATCATATCAATAAAATTAGTGTGTGCATTATTTCTTAACGATTTGGCATCCAGAGAGTTTGGAATGGAACTCTGTTTCAATATTTTTTTACACTGCATCAAAATCGGTTCAGCCTTAACCTACAGCATGGCATCATATATCACACGCGGGGCCCCAGCGCCGAGGCAAGCAGCCTATTTAATAATTGCTATTAAAATGCTTTTACATTGATATCAACTTGATTGTACCGAAACTATCCACTTTTTACCATAAAACTGAATTAAAAAAAACATATACAGGGTGGGGTAAAATTATCTGGTACTGGGCCTTATTCTAGTAATACACCCGACTAATACTTAGGTGAATGTCTCTTTCTAGTCTATTAAAATGAAAAAAGACAGACTACAATGATTTAATTTTAGACCGTCAAACCAAACAACTGTCAGTTGCAAAGAAAATTTAGGAATTCATTGTCAATTTAGTGGGACATCAAGAGGCCATTAAATTGTAAGTTTGTTTTATTATTATTTTTAGAAGAAAAACATACAGTTATTTTAGTTTTAGTCAGTGCATCACTAGTATCAAGCCTACGGATTCATTTCGGCACAAACACGTCGCGCAACTCTTCGAAACAACTTTTTTAACATTGAGAGAAAGTTTTCAGAAGACATGTTTTTTTTTACAACATAGATGTTGCAAGAAAATGTGTTGCCAGTTACTCAAACGTCACTCACGAGTTGACGAACAAGAAAAAAAACCGTTAAAAAACTGTTCACAGATGTCACTTTGTACATGCGACTACTAATTTCAGACTTTAAGGCGCTTTGCAGACGGTGGGACGGGCCAGGAGCCCTATTTTTGAATCACTCGCTTCAAGATCGCGAGTGATTTTCGTTCGAGGGTGAATTAAAAGTCATAGAAAAAACCTCGTTTTCGAACGAAAATCACTGGAAAAACGCTTGGATATGGCGTGTTTTTCTTTCGGAAACACATTAAACATCAACGGAAATTACTCAAAATCTAGACGAGAGTACTCAAAAAATTGAGCAATGATTTTTTAAATCCTTTTTATGTAGATTACAACTGGTTTTCATTCCAAAATTCGACTTTAAACATTGAATATCACACGCCATCTTGACGCGAGTGATTCAAAAATAGGGCCCCTGGTCGGTCAATTTCGCCGCGAAGTACGATAGCGCGAAGGGAATCCTATACTACCAACGCATATGAAGGGCAAAAAGACCGCACTGGCGGGCAGTCGCGGCATCGCGGGCATTGACGACGAGACGCGGTCTTTATTACTTCGCAGTCAAAAATACTGGCCCGCCCCGCCGTCTGCAAAGCGCCTTAGAGCTTTCAAAATAAATATAATTTGTCATTTCTGCGAACAAATTTGCGGGGTACGTCTAGTCAACTAACCAACCTTGAGAACATCGTAGTATCTAGACAAATTTAAGGCAATATGTGTATATCTTTTGTAATAATAATAATAATTGCCCGTAAATGATCTCATAAAAACCAGCCCTCAAGCTGCACCTCAGCTTGAATAAAAAGAAATAAAATAGTAATACAGGGTGACTGCAAGGTGTTACATTATACAATACATCAGTACATTAAACATTCATACGGTCATTGCAGATGCCCCATAAAAATCAGCCAGCTGACATTGACGAAAAGGGTTGTATTTTTTTTTAAGATTCTTAAAAAAAATGAATGAATGAGACCATTCTCATTCACTTCCTAAAATTAGAAAAAAAAATCGGATTTATGGAACCTGTAACTAGATGTCGCTAAATAAATGTCAGCAAAAAGGTTATATGTGGACTTATGTTTACATCGAAGACTAGCGGTCCCAGCGAACTTTGTTTCGCCCCGGCCCCGTCCCGCCCCAGCCCCGGCCCCGTTGAACGGGATAAAAATGATCCTATGTCCTTTTCCTGGCTCTAAGCTACCTCCCTGCCAATTTTCAGCTAAATCGGTTCAGCCGTTGGGCAGGGTACGCAAAATAAGTAACTTTTTTGGTTGATGTTTTACACCTTGTGTTCGAAAAACCCTAATATCCGAGGAACCCTATTTTTGTTCAAAATTAAATATAGCCTATATTACTCGTGGATAATGTAGCTTTCGAATGGTGAAAGAATTTTTAAAATCGGTCTAGTAGTTTATGAGCCTATTCATTACAATCAAACAAACAAACAAACAAACAAACAAAGTTTTCCTCTTTATAATATTAGTGTAGATAAAAATAAGATCTTGACTTTAAGTGACGGTTAAGTATCTGTATGTTAGTCTATATGACAACATTATTCTTAAATCTAAATATAATTGTGATATAACATCAACATGCAGCGCCTTTTAGTTTTTACAATAATCTCTATACATTGCTATGCTATTTTTACAAGTTATTAATTTTATTTGGTATGTTTACAATGTATTATTATGATGCAACAGTACTATATATATTTTTTTTTTAAATAAATGCTTTGAAATAGGCCAACAAAAATCATACATTTCATTTTTCAATCCAATAAGGAAGGGAGATCAAATAATTTGTTTTAACAAAATAAAGACAGGGCGTTTTCAGGTTAATATTTCTGAAAACCAATTTAAAAGTAGCGTTCAGCGACATATAAAAATACAGCCTATATTAAAAGGCAGATAGCTAATTTTGTATATTATCCACACAATTATTATTGTTATAAAAAAAAAAACAAATCATAAAACTTAATATAAAAAGTACGTTAAAATGACACAAAAATGGCTTAATATTATAATAAAGCTTTTTACGTACCTATTAATTTAGCCTCAAACAAAACTCTCACTTAAACATTCGAGATTCGACTATTTTTATTAAAATTCCGAAAATATAACAATTATTAGTAATAATAACTACTCTTGTTGAGATTATTTGTGCCAAGGAATCATATTTTGCAAGCCTTAAAAAAGTATAAGGTTTTTTTTTATGTTTTTACTATATTTGGCGTGATAAAAGAAAAATATTTACTTGATTGAAAAAAACAAACTTATATAATGGTGTTAAACTGGCTTGATCGTACATTATTATAACATGCTCAATTATATTTTGGTTTAATTATGCATTAAAAAGCAAATGTATGTACTCAAAAAATGCAAGCAAATATGATTCCTTATCAATACAATTTCAATACATCGCAATAAGTGACAAAATATTGTACAGATGTTTTTCACTAGAACATTTTTATATTTCTATTTGAACTAGATTTTCTCCTACTATTCTGTCTAGTCAATTCGATTCAGACCGTTTGGTCAAAGATATGTTGTGTAGAACAGCAACGTTTCATATATTCTCATTTAATTAAGTATACATTACAGTGTCCATAAAATGAAACAAACGTCTATGTTATACTTGTGCTCGAAAACAACATTATGATATAACATTTTTTTAAAGTAGAAAAAAAATTTTTTTCAGGAACAGATGCTGTGTCATTTCATAAACACCTTAAAGAGATTAGAAATACTTTAAGATCTCCATGCTGTGGCCTCTGTGGAGTGGTATTAATTATATATACAGGGTGTCCCAAAATAATTAATACTATCAGGGAGCTCTAAACAAAACTATTGGCAAAAGTCCTAAGACTGATGTTAGCGATAGATAAACATCATTCTGAAGATGCTCTCCCAGAGATTTGACTGTCTGTATATCAACCATTGTTATATGGTTCATATATGGACTAATACCGAAATGCAAGTTGGTGGTCGTCCAATTTAATTTAATTTTTATTTAATTTAATGTGTGTTCAATTTCAATTTAATTTCATTCAATAATTTAAAATGTATGTATGACTTAATTATGTCGAAAATGAATGAAAATGAAATGAGATGATGACTTCATCCTGCCACAATGTTAGTGACACCCTGTATACTCTTATGTCATATCACGCGCATGCGCTAGAGGTCCGTTTCGGAAGCGCGAGCGCGGTTCAGTCGCTCGCGTCGCCGCCGACTGCGCGGCCCTGAGCTCTGGAAGTGGAAAAGTAAATAAATAAATCTTATAGAAGAAAGTCGTGTTTTTTACAACACTTATAACTCGAGAACGGCTGGACTGATTGCCATGGTTTTTGATTTGTTGGATTTGTTTCCGTCCCGAATAGCAGAATACATCTTAAAAACAATGAAAACTCGATATGTGTAATGAATACTTAATCATTTCAATAGATGAGGATTTGTTTATTACATGTCAAACATTTGTTGTCCAATCCTGTCAAATAGTGTAACAACTTTTTTTTTGGAGCTTACGGATATTCCCATAAAACGGGGCCGGGGCGGGACGGGGCTGGGGGCGAAACGAAGTTCGCTGGGACCGCTAGTAAATAATAAATATGCGCCAGACAACACACCAATTGTCTAGTTTCGTGGTAAGGAATTTTCTTCCTTGTGTTACGAAGTACCAGACAACGATTATGACGGGGGCGTCTCCCATAAATACAAATACATATAACATCCATGACTTAGGTACAAATGTTATAAAAGTGTATATTTTTATTGGAGTAAATTCTAAATAAATATCTTGATATTTCAAAATGTATTATATATTTTCCCATGTACCAATTAGGTACTAAAAAGCTGGCATAGGTTCCAGGATGATACATAAAGCAAAAATCATAATATGATAGTCCTGATGATGGCCTATGTATAAGTTATTTGAAATTGAAAGGTCTGAGGTACTATTTATTTATCTATAGGTACCAATTAGGTATATTTCACAATATATTTCTTCAAAATCTAGCGACCTCACAGGCAGACCTGACTATTTTCGTTTCATTTTACATACGACCATTAGGGTGCGTGTTTACACACTTATGTCAAGCAAAACATGTCGTGTATTTGAATAACTAGAAGAACGAAAAAAAAAGTTTTTTTTTAAATTTTTATCATAAGGTAGGTACAATCAATAAAATCGACGAAACGCAAATTTTGTCGAATAGTTATAATAAATAAGACCATTTATTTACAGTTAAAATGTACATTCGAATCAAATGATCTACACGATAAACGATGATATTTTTTTATATAAAAAAATTAAATAAAATAGATTGGAAACTCACCTTATATTCGGAGTGTTCGTGGTGCGAGTGATGTGTGTGATGCGAGCGAGCCTGGGAGCTGGTGCGCGCCTCGCGGGCCAACAGCATCTCCTGACGATTACAAGAAAAGATTAAATATAACAAATATGCGCCAGACAACACATACACACAAATAACAATGAGATACGTAAAAAAATGGTGTCCAGGAGCTCTATTTTTGGATCACTCTCTTTAAGTTGGAGAGTGATTTTCGTTCAAATATGAATTAAAAGTCTACGAAAATAACTCATTTTCGAACGAAAATCACTCGTAATATATTGACGTGAGTGATTCAAAATTAGAGCTCCTGTACGCCATTTTTAAGGGTTCCGTAGCCGAATGGCAAAAAACGGAACCTTTATAGTTTCGTCAAGTCTGTCTGTCTGTCTGTCTGTCTGTCTGTCCGTCCGTATGTCACAGCCAATTTATTCTGAAACTATAAGCATCACATAGCTGAAACTTGGTAGGTAGGTGTATTTTGTTCACCGCTTTCCGATCCAGATACAAAAAGTTAGAAAAAATAATATTTAAGGGGGGGCTCCCATACATGAAACTAAAACCTAAAAAATTTTTTTTAGTCAAACCTATGCGTGTGGGGTGTCTATGGATAGGTCTTTTAAAATGATGTTCAGGTTTCTAAAACCATTTTTTTTAAAAGTGTAAGGTTTGAGATATAGACGCTTCCAAAGTGGTAAAATGGGCGTCCCCCCCCATCTAACTTTTGAACTTAGAAAGTGAAAATTTTGAAAAAAATATATGATTTAGATCTCAACAAAAACTTGCAACGAAAATTGGTTTGAAGGAGATCGAACCAGTAGTTTTTGAGATATTGCACATTTTTATCAACCGCAAATATAACTTTGTCTTTCATACAAACACTATGAAAAACAAAGTTATTTTTGCTGTCGCAATATATTGTGATGTTTTCGTTAAGTGAAAGTAAGTGGACCCTGAATTTAGTTAAGGGTGGCACGGAACCCTCAGTGCGCGGGTTCGACACGCACTTAACCGGTTTTTTAAACTCGCTAGCCTTCTTGGTACCAGTTTCACTGAAATGATTCGGGGTTAGGTTAGTTTATTTTTAGCTTTATTCTATTCTTTAAATTTTTTGTACATATTAGTCACTTTATTGATGTTAATAAAAATAATAATAAATTAAAAAGATATTAGTTCTGACCTGCATCATGACCGCGGCCTCCATCTCCGCCATGCTGAACGCGCCTGTGGATTTCTGTAGATCTTCTTCATCTATATCTGTAAAATAAAACATTTCATTACAAGCAGTCCCAGCGAACTTCAGTCCGCCTTCGGCCCTGCCCCGCCCCGGCCCCGTTTTATGTTTATTACCCCACTTGGATCAAAACAACTCTTACAAAGTAAAAATCATGACAATCGGTCCTTCTCTCGAGATATAAGTGGTGAAATTAACACTACTTTTTTTTTAGGTGTATAGATTGACATTGCCAGCCAAAGGACATCCACTGTTGAAAATAGGCCTTTAAAAAAATAAAATAACATTATTACCACAGAACATAAAAAACGATAGAAGTAGTATTAACTCCTATTTGTATGAAAACCAGTGTGACCAAACTAACACATTTGTGATTATATCACATTATCACGCACACCAAGAATGTCTTGTAGCGATTGGTTACCTTTCAATGTCAGATAGTTTCGCTACCCGACACTAGATGCCTCTTATTCACTATCAGATAGTTCCGCCACCTGACGACAGATGCTATTTAAGAATCATTCATAGCTAGAGATGGGACATTTACTAGATAGATATTCATGTCGATATTTTTGTTATGGAACATGGGACAGCATTATGTTTAATCATATATTTTAAAAAATATACAAATTGTTAATGACTTCTTTATTGTAAGCTATAAATGACAAAAAATACCGGAATAAAGGCAATGTTCATTATGAGAAGAGATAAACGCACTCCAAAAAATCTGTATTTATTTACAAGAGACATTTAATTTACATTTATTCACTATGAAAATAATATTAAGTTATTAATTAAATGTGTTTATTAATTTATTTAAACAAGTTATTAATTATATACGAAAAAAAAACCAAAAAAGGAAATCCCTAAAGCTGGAGGGCGTAAAAAAATTATGGCAGGAAACGACAGTAAAAGTCATTTTAATTTGGCATGCGATGTACAAAGATCCTGTATATTTAATTACCTTTTACTTAGTACTTGGCTTACTTTTTTTTAGTATTTCGTTATTATATTTACATTTATTAAAAAAAACATCAATTTATCAACCTTTTTAAAAACTTAAATTTTTTAAGTCATACAATAACAAGTATCGATAGCTAACTTATCGATATTTTGATTTGGTCATTCCCTAAATGAGTAGCGTTTCGACAACAGTCAAAATATAGTTTCGACCTTATCTCTATGAACAGTGAAATGGTTTTAGGTTGTAATTTATATGGATTGTTATTTTCTGCAAAATTTACAATTTCTATTGAAATAATGATATAATATTACTTACCGATGATATGTTACACCTCCTTTGGATAAATTGTTTGTAGTGCTTGTGTTTTTGCACTCTAATACAGTGCAGGTCGGCATTTTTAAAGTACATTACGTGAAACGTGAAAAACTGAAGTTAATATCCGTTTATAAAAGTTTACTTTTAAAACATCATTGCTTCCAAACGACAAACTAAAATGACAGATTTTTATAATTGATACATTTTGTTTCCATAATCGTACATATTACGTGTAGAACAGAAAAAAATCTAAACGCGAAGCAGTAAAAGCATAGTGCTTTTACTGCTTCGCGTTTAGATTTTTTTCTGTTCAAGTTCAGGATATTCTGATAAACGTACACGTTTTAGTTTTCCTTGTCCTTCAGAATATTGTGATTAACTTTATGTTTACTCTGAATTATTCTACAAAGAGTAGATTTTGG
>CAUZXH010000241.1:0-19763 GCA_963584085.1 Pyrausta aurata
AAAAGAAGACTATATTATATAAAAATCTATGCTCGTTGACATTAGCTACTCAAAGCGACTGAAAAGTTGTGATATTGACAATGTTCATAGAAAAACATATGTATAAAAACCTCATTATTTCACTTACTTGGTATGCCTGTTTATAGCACCTATACGCGTGCTTCTTTTGCCCAGCTTTTGAAAAGCGATGTCCCGCCAGCACCATGTGAAAAGCGTATTTCCTGCACATCGCTTTAGAACCAGGCCCCGAGAGGAAACATAAGGCTGCCTGCTCTAGCAGCATGGCGCTGCGGAGGTCGCTATCTTCAGAAGTCATGCGTATGAGTTGTTTTGCAGCTTCACCAGGTAATCCTGACCCGCTCAAACAAAGTACAGAGAGTAGTGTAGCTCTTATTTGCATACTGAACCATCCTGAAATATTGTGAAAATATTTATAAGTACTACTATACTTAATTTATCATGTAATTATAATATTCAATATATGTATAGATAATACCTGCAAGTGTTCAGGTAAGTTAAAATGCTCTCTTCCATGTAGCCATGGGTCTTCCTATTTGCTTCTCCGGCCATAAATGCACTTATGGCCGCCATTTCAAGGGCGCCGGCATAACAGAGCCAAGCACTATCCGCATAGAACTCTCTTTTAGCAGTATGGTAAGCATCAAACGCACGCTGCCACTGTCCACACATGAACCAAAGATCACCTAAGCGACGTAATTGCAATTCAGGGCAGTCATTTGAGTATCTGAAAAAACAAATCACAAAGTTTTACCAAAATCCCACCAATATATCTACATATCATCTCAATCTTTATTTCTTCTATACTTACATGACTGTATTATTTGCAGTGGTGTTGCCTGTTTTACCTGTTCCAAACCATCTTTTTGTTGCAGAAAGTAATGATCTACTTACTCCCTTCCTATTTGCTACCTAGTATTTATAAAATAATAACTATAAAAAAGGCATAATAAATTTTAAAAAAATAATAACTTTATGGTCACAAATCTCATTATATTACATAACAGGTGCAGTAAATGACTAAGTACTTACAACTTCTGAGAGCTGTGTAATTAATTTTTCTAAGTGAGGTAACAATGCTTTTGAGGCATATTCAACTAAAAACTTTTTGATAGCTTCAATATCGTTGGCATTCAATCCGGCACCATGTACTTCAGATGAGCAATCGGTACTTTTGCCTCCAACATTCATGCTTTCTGAACTTCCCGAAAATGAATGTGTCTGTAAGAAAAATATAATACTTTCATGGTACAATCAATAAATGGTAAATGACTAAGGCCTTTGTTTCATTTAAATGCACAAATGATGATACTAACCTGCAAACTATTAGCATTATCATACACATCAACATCTGTTGTCAGAGGATGTGAGGCATCTTGATTGTTGCTTGATGTTAATATATTGATTTCCTCAGCTGAAAAAAAAATTGTGTATTTATAATAATATGTATAGCAATTACTATGATACAGAATGTACCTATAGGTTGTGTTTTAAAATATTTTAGTAAATTTTAAGAACTATAACATCACAAATCTTACAGTTTCCTCCTGGAATAGACACAATTTGAGGCTCAACAGGTGAAGAGGGTATATTATTGGAAGATGTTATTTCAATCTGCAAAAAATACATAAATGAGAAATTATATAAAAGTAGGTATTTACAATTTTAATTGATACTGTAAAATTTTCTTTAAACCCTTACAAACGCCCCCAACAGCCATGTAAACAAAAAATGATAATTATGATGATTAACACACCCGTAAAGGGTTAAAACTACTTACATTTGTTTCAGGAGCCCTGGTAATATACTGTGCCCAAAAATCATGTAGTAAATTAGAATCAAAGTTGCTTTTTGAATTAATAGATAACATAAAACAGTTACTAGCACCAAAAGTCTGCTTTACAGTTTCAAAAACAGCCTCAGCCCTGTAAAAATTAAATAAACAATTCACACATTTTTTTTAAATATCTACATATTTCATGAATATGTTAACATACTTATCCCAAGTCATAGTTGAAACATCATGTAAAAGTAGATATGATTTTAAAACACCATTATTAAACCATTTAGGTAATTTTGGAGGTGTCACATTTTGGAGCTGTGCATATTCTTGATTCAAAGAATTAAAACTATCTACTATGTTGTCATCCTGTGTGGTACCGACAATAATGCATGATAAAAAATGTTTCGTGAATTCATGGTCTGAAGGAAATTGAACTTCAAGATAAGTTTCTCTCCAGGCATCAAACCATGGAGTTGTTTGGGAAACCTCCAATTTTCTACCATCTGGAAATAAATTAAAATTATAATTATTCCTATTTATTTACAAATGACATTCCAAATGATTGAAATCTCACCAATTTCAATAGTAACTGTCTTGTCATTATAATTGTGCAACACCGCATTGTTCAGCTGTCGCCTTGCTTCAGTAGGTTGTAAGGGTTTCCATTTTACATCCCTTATTATAAGTTTCCATGATTTTACAGAACATAAGCTTCCCCCTGGCTCTCGAAACTGACCTGAAGATTAAGAAGAATTCTATTAACCATTTGTTGAACAGTTGAACACATGTATCTTCCAACAAACACAATGTAATTAAATAATCTGGTTACCTTCCCAATCTAATGTTGTAAACGGCTGTAAAAGCTCGGGAAAGGAAAGATTATTTTTGGAAACGATATTTTCTACTTTTGGGCTACATAACAAAGCAACAATGGGCGAAAAGGAGCTTTGTATGAATTCTTGTGCAGTTTTTCCAGCCCTAGCCATGATTCCTTTGATTTACACAATTTACTATTCACATCACATGCAAAATATTTGCTTTTTTAGCTACTTTACTAAACCAGAACTCAAATTACGGCACTACATAAACGCAATTTAACAATTAATTACATCCAAAAACACAATATAACTCCAACCAAAATCCCAAGATGATGTAATTTTTTTAAGATGACGGACTAAGAGAACAGCTGTCAGATTCAAATTTACTGTCACTAACATCAAAAATGACATAGTACGACTCAAAAAAAAGATTATTTTCTAGAATGAGTGAACAATTAATAATGATGTTACTTATACATTCTACGGAATCGTTCTATTATTCGGCATGTGACGATGCACAGCATCCTGTGAGATGCGTCTACTTCCGCCTAGCCTAATTTCCGTATCCTGCTGGATAAATAATTATTGGTTTAATTTGACTTACATCCGTGTCCGCCATTTTTAGTCACCTGGGGTCGAGTTATCTCGAAGTTTCCTCATAGCGTCGTTTGCTTTCGGTCTAGCAACATCCTAAGCAGAAACTCTGCTCAAATCGAGAATTACATTCATACTTAGCGTATTATATTTGAAAAAGTTTTACCTTTAAAAATCTAAATAATCTTAACGTTTTTATAAAAAGTCTATATTGTTATAATGACCAAGTTTTAAAAGTGTGCTAGTGTTTTAACGTGACGGTGACCTGCAAGACGAAGCGATCATCGGCCTACGCTGCACGCGCACGAATAACACTGGAAAATGGATCGGCCGGCGGTTTTTCCCAGACCCTGGCTTTGCCTTAATTAAAGGTAAAACGAACACATAATAAGGTACGTGGTATTTTATTCAGCGTGAATATCCCTTTCTGACCACATGAATTTGAAATAAACTAATCAAACATTATCTTAGCTAAAACCGTGGATAAACACGCGGCGGCGTACGCTCATGTTAGTCTCCGAGGCCCGAATTTCGATATTCGGTCAAACCCATTTTGTGAATCATATTTACTGTATGTATTGCCTCGACTCCTAGGTACCGCAGTACCTTAAATTACAGATTTTTATAGCACGGGTAGCTAATTACTCTGTTTTAGATGGAACATGCAATATATTTCCATTTTATTTTTCATATACCCACGTATATTTACGTACTTCTTTCTAACTAGAACGTAATAACAGCGGCTTCTTCTGAACAACCGCTGAATCCACAAGCCTGAACATACTTATATTGCTCAATCTAGCATGTTTTCAGTTCAAAACAACTAAAAACAATGCGTTAACAATTCTTGCAACAATTTGCCACAATTTTCGAATTTCGAAAAAGCAATTTCAATTCTGTTATATCCAACTTTTAAAGGATATCCTAAATACATCTACCCAATTCATAATATTCACAATGAAGGTTCATTACAGCACAGTGCACATTTGTCTCAAATTGTTAACTTTTATATCTATATCTATGCAGTGTAGCCTCGCCTCTGTCGAGCATTCATATGCAGTTGCCTATCGCACACTTGACTAAAGCGGCAATTTAAAAAACAATTTGAACCTTGTAATCTAGGCACTCTACCAGTGTCCTTTATTAACGGTCGCGATATGACTAAGACCTAAGACTATAACACCTTCATTTAAGGTAGCATTCTTAAAAACAGCAGCTTGGGGGACCGTATCCCAGTAAAACCACACTGCAAGCTCTTGGCAGTTGCGTGCATTAAATACCACCAAGTGCCGATTACTTCTTATAAAATAAAAATAAAACAAATAAATAAAATAAAATATGTTTATTTTGAGCCAGAGTCCATATTATATTATTGGCAACAATGCAATGTAAGCTTAAAAAATCATTTGAATTAATAATTTTATTAGTTAATAGAAAAATAAATTATTAAAATACTTTTTACATAACATAACACAAGACAGCTCGAACAATCCATGGTCGAAGTCGATAAATGACACGGCCTTTATTGATTGTCATTACTACGGATCGCAAGAAATCAACAATTATTGAGAGGCCCTCGAGTGGTCCTCGAAGCCTGACTTATTCTATCACTACTCAAACTACTCGTAGTCTTAACGCTTGACGTAACGCAAGTGGTACGCAACTCATCACATCTGAGTATTCTTACGATTGCTGGCCTCATACGTACAAGGGCCAGCGGCATCTACCTGTCAGACGGCGATCATCGTAATGGCAATGATTACAGAGCCACATCTGCAATTTATCTCAGTGCAGTTTAGGAGGCTGCTTCCGAGCGTATCGGACGCAGTGGCACCTTAGCATCAGGCTGCGTAAGCCAACCTAACACTTATAACAGTACAGGGATGCATCTGCCATTCACCTCCACGCCGATGCTTGTCTGTCACACCAACATCGTGCAATATTCAACTATCCTGTCTACATTCAGTGCCGGTGCTTGCCTCACCCACTCAACGCAATAATCAATGGTCTTGCTCACATTAACATCACCTCCACGCCGATGCTTGTCTCACCAACATCGTACAGTATTTATCAGTCCTGCTTGTATTCCGTGCCGGTGCTTGTCTCACCAACTCCGCACAATATTCAGTGGTCTTTGTCGCATTTATTTGTAGACATATCTAAGAAATCGAACTAATCCGCTAGGGACGCGACAGGCGTTCACTTTTATGCCGGTACTTGCCTAGCAACTCCGCGCAATAGTTGAAAGTTCACCACACATTCTTCCGAACAATTTCATGCCGGTGATTGCCTCACCAATCCCGTATATCATTCAATAGCCCAGCACGTTTTCCTTTGATAGCTTAAATCAACTGACCAGTCGAATTACAGTGCAGTAACACGGTCTGCCGTTTACATCTGTGCCGGTGCATGTCTCATCCACACCGTGCTATATTCAACAGCTCTAGTCTACCTTAGAATGCATTCACAAGCAAGTCAATTTCTGATATAATCTCAAAAAAAAAAAAAAAAAAACCGAGCAGACGCTAATGAGCTGAACGCTTATCCCTGATATTGTGTCATATGGCGTTTAGTCCACCTTTTGTACAAACTTTGGTTGTGCAATATTTTCGGACTGACTGAAATTGTCTATCGCCCTCAGCCTACCTTTGCCATTTGCCCTTACCGTACCATGAATTTTCATACTAACTGAGCCCTTCAAAAGGCCCTCATAACTACTAGTCGAAGCCTCGTTATGACCCGGAGCCGTAGATTCTTAATTCGGAAAAGATTCCCGAATACCTAGTTCAGAAAAGGTACTACTGTTTACTCTAAATACCAACTAAGAAAACGAAAGTTAAAATCATAGCATATTATTTGATACTATTGGGCTGGCAATTAGGTATACAGAAAGTAAATGTCATATAGTCGAAATGAGTACTCAAGGGACGTGCAACAAAATAACTTGAGAAGTGCGCAACCTCGAAATGCACGGGCAAATGCTGTGTGTCATCAAAAGCCATAAAAAAATACGAATGATTCAGATGAAATACATAACTTACCATTAAATTGAAAATTCTCCTTAAGTACACGAGAAAAGTATGAGCCTACCCCACAGCAAAAGCTCACTCTCTGAACTGCTAATAGCACACAAACCCTCGCACAATGGCCCAGTTAAACAGAATATTTACCCGAACTCGATATCTTGTTAAGGCGACAACGAAGCTGCTATCTAATGTCCCCCTGATTGAAATCAAAAGTGCACAAGCGTACGCACAATACACCAGTGCACTCTGTGTCTCTTCACTTCATAATCCAGTAAGACGACAGCAAGACGTGACCAGAGGTATTTTTACAATGATATCAATCATTAACTTCAACCTCTGCGCTAGAATTATAGGTCATGTAAGGTTTAGTTAGAACACATCTTACGTTAATTCTTTAAATTTTAGAAAGGGGGGGGGGTGTAATTACAGCCACACCTGCGGTCAATAACTACACCTACAAACACTTTACTTTGTATTTCGGGACTACCACCTCCTGCAACGTGGTGAGGCATCTTTTCTCGCTCCCTCCATACAAACACAGTACACACGGCCACAGGTCAGATCCGATTGCCCAGAACTGTACTGCAGGACAAGGCCCATTTGAAAGCCAAAATTATGTAACCCATATAACTAAGTCCTGTAAAAAAGGTATACACCCAAACCCCTCATGAACTGAGAAAACAATTTTTAAAGTGTATCTTAAAACTTGACTAAAACTTGGTGGCAAACTTACTTTCCTCCATGTTTCGAAATTTGCATTTATAAAGTCATTCATATTAACCCTCTATTGGCAAAAGGAAGATTTCAAATCTAAGCTTTAGGCATGTTTTAAACCATCTGATTAAATAACAAATCTTTACCTAATCAGCATGGCCCGGCCGACATTTTTTACACACTAATGCTTTACCTAATTGAAACATTTGATTCCTTATCATACTTCAAGCTGGCATTTTTAAATTTAGCCTCAAAAGCTGGCAGGCTTGCACATAACCTAAATATTCAATCAAATCGGATCAGTCTGATTTCAAAACCTCATGCTCAATATATCATTGTAATGAAACAAGTTTGCCTTCATAATACATTCATACAGATCAGACTGTTTGTTAAGCCTACCAATACGTAGGTAACAAAAATAATCCATCTTGGCCTTCCAGGTACTTTCCGTTCCCCACAAGGTTTCGGTCCCTCAAAATCTTTGAGTATATAGCCCCTGGAGATGCCATACACGGGCGACCCCCTCCGGCAAAGTACGTTGGTCAACTGTTCAAACACGTTATATAAAACTACTTGAAGTCGCTACACCGCCATTTTGCATCGTTCCGTATCGCGTGACGCTTCTCTTGAAAAATGGTACTGCACAAGTATTCTCATGTAAAAGGCGATCTGACAGCTCAAATTCGCAACAAGATCGCGTTTCCTACCATAGTTAAGTATTTTTAGTAACTATTAAATGTGTATTTAAGTACAATTTCCATTTAAAGAAAAAACCGTTGCGATACGTAAACGACAGAAAAATGTAAACATGAATACAGTGGTACGGAGGTGAATCGGTCTTAGTGATGTGACTCAACATAATCATTCACTCACCGGCCTTACTGGAGTTAGTTTTATAATCAGTTTTTTTAATTAGATTTTGAATTAAGTAGTAAGTATAATGTATGTTATATTTAAATCTTGTACGGTAAATAAGAAAAAAATACTTTCTTATCCTCTGGTCATACGATGTTGAAATTTAGTCTGAAAATGAAAAGAATTGTTGGCTATAAAAATATTTCGAGGTTAAAGGAATACATTTGGTCCGGGATTATGACTGTATGTTATATACTATATACAGGGCTACAGGCTTACAGGTTAAGTCGACCTAAATCCTGTAAGACGTGGCAGTTTACGTCATGCCTGACTGATTTGACTATCGAACCCTATATTCAAAACTTTACCGTTAAGTTATCGGACTTTTAATTTATTTTATAAAAACTCCCGATTTTTGTCTATTGCTCCCCTTTTTCGTGTTTTGTCCCTCAACTTTGTATTCTTTTCGCCAATTTTTGTGTAGTATATTAGTTGCTTTATTATTTTTAACACTACATCACAAGTAACTGAACCAACTTGAACCAACATACAAAAATTTAACCAACAATATTGAATACTGCCAGTGCTTCAGCTGCAGCAACAGCTGAAGCAGTTGCCCAATCTTCACAATGTGTAATTGTAAGTCTAAGAGCCTTATTGAAATCCTTGAGTGGTTTAAGTATAGATCTGCCAGCTGCTGCATATTTCCTTTAATCACATTAATCAGTCAGGGATCAAACGAATGCCGAGAGTCGCATAACAATGGAATTTTTATTGTGTCTCGTTTACACATACTTGACGAGTTAAATTATTGGCTTTTGGGTTCTACCGATATGTACGTACATATCGGTTTTTAACCGACTTAAAAAACAAACATTTATGTTTGGCTTTTTAGTTTTTTTCAAATCGCTTTTTTCATTATTATTTATTATTGTTCCAGGACAACCCTAGTGCAATCCTAATGCAGCCAGTGTAAAACGAAAAATGATTTCTTGAGACAATATTCGTAGATATGCATTACCTGTGTTATTCTGTCTTAACTTTTTACGTAAATTAACGTTTATAGAATAGAATAATCAAAATGTGTACTTATAATTTGAAGCTCATTAGTAAATATATATCATATATGAAGAGGCTTCGATTTGGACTAATCTACCTGTTAAATGAATATTTGTTGGGGTTATTTCGCTGTAATGGACAACAATCAATCACCGATCAAGTCACTATGTATCAGGATTACTATTTCTAAAAAATATACACATATTCCCAACTTGAATTTATAAAAAATCACATGAAAGAAATTTTCAGCGAGAATCATTCAGTTCATTCAGCAAACTGATCTGACTCATTCTTCGCGTGTCACATCACTATCTTGTTCGTATGTATGCTGCGTAGTTACGTGAAAACTCTGATTGTGTGCGTGTAATGTTTCATGTGTTGAATTTTTTTGTAGTGTGCGTTTATCGCCACAGCAAAATTTGTGTCTGTTGAGTTATTCATCTAATGGTGGTGTGCTGTACGTGTTTACCTCACTCCCCCCTAAAAGTGGTGAAAAAATTTGTTAGACGCGTGTCCGTATTGGCATCTCCAGGGGGCTATATACTCAAAGCTCAAAATGCATATAATTTTCGAACCTGTACCACAATGAGACATCATTCATCATTAATATCTTAAAATAGTTATTTGTCTAGGCCATTAATACAAGTTAATAATCACTTAACTTAGACATATTTCAAAACTAAAACATATCAATAATAATATTTGATAGCGAAAGTTATTGCTCTTGCAACTTCATGTACTAGACAATTAAATGAAAGATGTCGTTATACGTTGCATATATTTTCAGTTAGATAACATTTATTTTTGATTATTATTGATAAAGAAATAATTTAAATTATGTTAATAGTAGTCTGCCTTATCAACCTTTACGCATTAATACTTGGCAATAATAATGTGCTTACTACTGCACCCTTTAATCACATCGTTTAGCGTTTTACAGATATCTTCAAAAGCTGCAATCATCAGTCTACCATACTCTTTATCACATAGCGTCGTTCAATAGTCACCAGGAGCTAATAAACACATCTCTCACAGGATGCTGTGCATCGTCACATGCCGAATAATAGTCCAAGTTTTACATAACAATAAAACTTGTATTATTAGCAGAGACGATGCACAGCATCCCATTAAGGCCTCCTGGCGAGACTTCTATGAGGAAACTTCGAGATAACTCGACCCCAGGTGACTAAAAATGGCGGACACGGATGTAAGTCAAATTAAACCAATAATTATTTATCCAGCAGGATACGGAAATTAGGCTAGGCGGAAGTAGACGCATCTCACAGGATGCTGTGCATCGTCTCTGCTAATAATACAAGTTTTATTGTTATGTAAAACTTGGACTATAAACCTCTTAATCGATACATTTAAAATCGATTTGTCAATATCGATACTTTCTTATCGATACATATTAGTCGATATGATAATTATCTTTCCTATCAAAATTTAAAAAAAAAACTTGCAAGGCAGATGTTATGATGAGGCGAAAAATAATAGATTTTTGCGTTGGTTTCATCAAGATAATTTAATTTGAGTGATAGATAATAAGTAATCTATGGTAAAATAAAATAACAATGTAAGGTCCTCATTGGATACTAATATAAATCGCTAGGATAGAAATACATCATGCAGACACTTTTTCAAGCAAATATAGCCATAATATTAAATGGTATACAAATTACATGACAACTGATATTTGCCGGCCCAGGATAGCTATAATAAGTATAAAACATACGCAAGGACACAGATCCGACACGCAGAGACCTTACTTAGCTATATATTTAAATTTACTTACAAATTCAATAAAATTTACACACATGTAGCTACAATTATGACGAGGATATAGATCTGTATCCATCAGGTATATGCCATTCTTTGATTTTTAGTGATTATATTATATTATATATTTGTAACTGTTAACTCAGTTTAGCTCCATACAAAACATATTTACAATTACACAGTAATACACTGATCCGACACGGAAGAGATCTTCAAATAAGTGTTCATGAGCCCATTATCTTACATTAAAGCAGATATTAAAATACTTATGATTTACCAAACACCTTTTAATAATAACTTCGTTTATAGGTTGCTCGGATCCCTCTACCTCTATAAGTGATTCTGATTACACTCACACTCGGCCGTTTTCTTAAAAATAACCACCTTAGATTGACGGCTAAGTAATTAATAATTGATATTATTTTAATGAAGAAAAACGGTAAACATTCATTAAGTTTGACTATGGCGTACAATTTCAAATTTTAGCATGACTTTGTCGTACAATTTCAAATTTTTACACATGACTATGTCGTACAATTTCAAATTTTATGTCATTCAAACTTATTACCTACTTCTTGGTCCCTTTTAATTTGTAGAAGTTTTTCTTCATAAATAATTAATAAATTACCATTGTCACAAAAGGAGGTCTGGACTAGAAACCCCAAGGCGCCCAGTACAAAAGAAATGTATCTCACTTGTATGGATATAAAAATACCTAAAGTCCGTTTTTCTTCTACAAGTCGAATATTGTAAACAATCTTGACATTTCTTTGTAGCGAAAATATTCCTTTTAAAACATCCCGAGCGTTATCTCCCGGTTGTATCTGTAAAATATATTCATATTTGTTTTTTTTCTAACAGATCTTATTGTTAAGGTGGAATCGTCATATTAAAAATAATATGACGTCATAAGGATAATTTTATGCCGTAAGGATAATATCATTAATGTTATTAGAATATTTATTAACATACGCCAGGCAGTAGTGTATTCTCGTAGCGTTTTAGGTACACCTACGAAATGTCTGGATTCGAAGTAAGAACTTTGCTCTCTAGAAAAAAAATACATCACCCATATACCTCTACATAACTTGGGTACAAACAAACGCTCATGCTTATCTCACATCACATCAAATATTTGCGGGATTCGAACCTGTGACTGCAGCTGCGCAGGGCATGTAGCCTGGAGCGCAAACCACTTCACCCAACATCATGGCCTTATTAAAACTAACTAACTACCTGCATCCTACATACAACACAACTACGCAATTTTCTTTGTTAAGGGTGGGTGGCAATATCTTAACGCCGACTGATTGTGATCACCCGGTTGACAATGTTATAGCAGTCAATCAACAGTTCACCACTCACCACGTATGGGTAGCTTTTTATCAGTTAAGTACTATCTATTACATTGCACGCGGTTGCCGCCATGACAATCACGTCCTCACACTGCTCTTCTTAGTATAAAAGCGCGCACTTTCACGCCCCAGTCTATGTCCTGTTGCGACGTAATATGAAAGTTCCCAAATAGAACCATACTACCTGATTATGGAGGAAAATCTTAACAAAAACATTAGTTTATTGTTATTATTCAGTCTCCAATTTAAAGCTATATATGCTTTTGGTGGTGGTGCTAAAACCAAATTGACATTTCTGCCTTATAAATTGTCTCTTTTCATGAAAATTTTATGTTTTCTCAAGCAATGTATTTTTGACAAAACGATGTAAAACTGTCAATTTCACATAAGTCAAAGTGGCGTAAAATAAAATAAAACGGCCATAATCAAATTAGGCAAATGATACACTTGCGAAGTAATTTGTCTATGGAATTATTACAATTGACTTTCACTCATTCTCTATAGTTAATCGAAGAAAACCAAAAAATCTGTCCGTTCAGTAATGACAACTGCTAAGCTGGGCCCTGTTTAATAAACATTACAATTCGACAATTTTGTAAATAACTTACATATTTGTTAAGTTTTATTACAAGTGCTGTTTAATAAACCTTACAAATATGTAGAAAATCTACAAGTAAAAACCTTACAATAATTGTAATTATAAATGCTGTTTAATAAACATTTACATATGTAGAAAACGCCTGTAGAATTCGATGACAAAATTGTAGTTACAAATTTGTAGTTGTAAGTTACAATTACATAAAATGTAAGATTTTGCTGTCAATTATTTTTTTAATTAACGAGGGTGGATTCATAAATATTAAGTAGCATAATGCTTTTTATAGTACTTTCTTATTTGTTTGATACGTAACGAAAGTCATGGACCATAGTAACAAAATATTGATTCTGTCTCTAATATATGAAAATAAGGATATTTTATTCGGTAGGTTTAGTGAAACACTAACTCACGAATAAAAAATAGAAAAGTAGAAAGACATTGCTGAACAGTTAAAATCATTAAGCATCTATAACAAAGACTGGAAATACCTACGTGATACAACGTGGCAAAACTTTAGAAAAAGGACCATTATAAGTAGATTTTTAAGTTATTGGAATAGTGCCACCATGTGCATCTGCTAAAACATGGTACTGTGAGCCACATCCCATCCAGTGCAATGTACACAAAATTTGCTGAGTGGGTGTAAGGGCTACGTTTCTATTTGAATCGAATTTAAGATGATGTCCAATTTTTGTTACCAAATATTCGACGGTAGTTTTGCTGACCCGAAATTTTTCGTTGAAAGTAAAATCTGTCACATTAAAACTAAAGTTTATCCGTTTACGAAAAACTCTCCGCTGCCGTTCCCTTATATACTCATCATCACTACTTCCACTACTCGTTGTTAGGACCATTTTTATATATTTATTTCGATTTTCTTTACTTAATATGTCGAGGCAAAGAATTGTAAATTTCTGACACAAGGCGAGTCTACCTGTCGGAATTGTAATACAATTTACAAAATATGTAAACTTGTAACTACAATTATGCGTTCAATAAAGCAGTTTTCCCTACAAATATGTAAATTGTCACCTGTAGAGAGAAAATGTTTATTGAACAGAAACTTGTAAAATTGTAGCTACAATTCTAAAATTTTGTAGATTTTCCACCATGGTAGATTTGTAACTTGTATTCTTTATTGAACAGAAACTTGTAGAATTGTAGCCTGTAATTTACAATTACAATTTACAATTTGTAATGTTCATTAAACAGGGCCCTGGTTAGACACAAAAAAGAGAAAAAATTGACTGACATTAAAATGTGACAGATTGCTAAAAAAAGGCGATGACAGATCCATTTTTCGGCGTACTTTTGAGCTTACGTCAGCCTGCCAAAATCCATTGAATCAATCCATCCCAAGTCCCAACAATAGTGTCAAACAAAGTGTCTGTCAAAATGACTGGACTGAAGTGGACTGGCAATTACAGCTGACATCAGCTGTCATTCGGTATGTGTAAAAAAAAGTGTTTTTAGGGTTCCGTAGTCCAACACGGAACCCCTAAAGTTTCGCCACATTCTTCTGTCTGTCCGTCTGTCCACAGTTCAGCTCAGAGACGTGGTTATATATATTTTTAGGTGAAATTGCTAAATTAAATTGCTAAATTGCTGTTTAGAAAAATTTCGCCAAAACTAAATTCTGTTACGGCCAATAGTAAAGCTGGCTGGTTCCTAGCTCAAAGGATTAGCATAGCTATCCAACGCGGCAACGCAGCCAGCATTATAGCCTCCTTGCCACAAGGAAATGGTTTCGTTTTTGAATAGGGTAGTCTTATTTTTTTATGTTGCATGTCTTAGTTTTAATTTTTTCTTGTTTGTTATTAATAAAGTATTGACATTAAAAGATAAGGGTTATATGATCACACTCACACACACTACACTACACGCACACAATGATCAGTTTGATCAGTGTGGAGTGTGGTGGTCCCTTTGGGTGTGCGAGTAAAAAAAACATGACTCTGCAGTCCCATGCATTACATGATCAGTGGTCCCATGGTCCCATGTTGGGTCCCATGATCCCATCACTAGACACTGACGTATGATTTAAAAAAATAACAAAAATGGCGGATGATGTTGTGTTTCGTGTGGTTTGCGAGTTGCAGAGCAGTGATTGAATATAGCACAAATCCAGTTTTTAGCCTGCTTATTGTAATTGTTTTAAATGATAAATTTATGTAAAGCAGTTTTCTAAGACATTAACATTTGTATAGTTGTATGTGACGTTATAACGTGGACTAATGAGTTTGTTGACCGATGTCTGCCGTGGCTCCCACTATTCCCGGTTAGTACCACTACCAGCTACCAGCAGTAGCATCTATTTATTATAACCCTCTCAATACGTGTATGTTTGTTACTATTATTATCATTTCATCAAACCTACGTGATGACGTGAAGTTGTAACCAAAAAAATCTATGTCTTGGATCGACCTAATTTTTGTAACTTTTGACGTTGCTTTGCGTGACGCGTTGTTTGTTACACGATGCAAGATGCAATGAAGCTTGAGAAGTAAAGAAAGAAAAACCTAAGTCGGTTAAAGGTACCTATTAGGAAATAATTTGATGATTTGATTTGCACCTTTGATGAAATTACGAAATATTTAAATTGTCGCAGCCTGTCCACTATCAAAAAATGGGATAATTTATATAATCCCATATTTCGAGTCTCTACTTGCCTTATCTGATTAAACCTTACTATATTCACCTTGATTGTTAGGCTTCATTTAAAGAAATATTAGACAGACCCAGTTTTGTGGGCGAATTTCATTTTTGTTTTATTTAACTTTAAATAGTAAATAATGCCGATTTTGTAAAATTTTGCAAAAATAGTTACTTAGAATCTTCTAATGTGTATATGATTATTGTTAAAGGGGCTGACCCTGCAAAGGATATTCAAAAGCGCCGTGCTGGCAGTGTTGGGTGAGTTAGTAGCATTTTTTGTTTTGTTTTTTACAACTCTCTTTAATCGAGAGATCTTTGTTGAGAAACAACAAAGTAGTTGCATGCGACTGCATAACAATGGAATTTCTAATGTGTCTCGGTCTCATACGCTTGATGGGTTAATAGATTGGAAGTTTGTTCTACAATAATTTTCATATTTTTATCAAAGGTGCACTCTTAAATATGATTTATTATTACATTAACTAAATTTTTTAGTAACAGTAATAAATAGGTACAGTATAAGTGTCACATAACAGGTTAATGGTTGTGTTTTATTAAAACATGTTTTAATTTTGGTTTGGATATTAGGGTTAATACGAAAATGTAATCAATCTATGTCTACTAACTCCTGGCAAACTTACCCTGAGGCTGCCTTGTGAGTATAAATGAAACACAAAACAAGAAAAACATAAAATGAAAGAAAGGAACAAAAACAAACACAACAACAAACAATATCAATTTAAAGAAATATATATAAAAAAACATGTATAAAATAGCATCGCAATTAGATAGCTGCAAGCACTTGCAAGCACCTACAACAGCCATTCTCTGACAAAACAAAACAAATAATGAAGAGTTTATTTAATGTTTTGATTTTAGATCCGATGAAGACGACGCAAGTGGTGGGAAATATACAAGGATGGAGGAGGACAACATCCAAGATAAAGAAAGATTTGCAAGGTAATCCTGTTTTAAAAAAAACAAGTAATACCGAATATTTATCACAGGCTGACTGTGTCTTCCACGACTGATATTTTTTTTGTAATAACCTGCACTCTGGCTGGATGTTGACCCTGAGTCTTATGCTTAAAGAAAATAAGTCTACACAGTAAACTTTGGAAGCACAAAGTAAAACCATGTAAAACTCAGGCAAATGTTTGAGCTGGTAGAAACCTTATTTACTAATCTAAAAAAACAAATAACACCAATGAGGCAGTTGAGAAGACTCAGAAACAGCTTGAAGACAGGAAGATAGAGATGGCACCTCCGTCCTTCCGAAAGCGTGTTAAGTTGGTCCTGCGTCTTAGCTCACTGTCGGATTTACCATGTCACCAAATTCTTTTTAGGGTTCTGTAGACCAACATGGAACTCTTATAGTTTCGCCGTGTCCGTCTGTCCGTCCGCAGTTCAGCGCAGAGACCTGAGGTTCTAGAAAACGTATCTCCTCACCAAAGTGATAAAATAAAAAATTGAAAAATATTTTAAAGCAAAACAATTTTCATGTAAATTTTCGCTTAAAAATGTTTACCTCTAAAACTTGTTAAGATATGCAACTTAATCAGTCAGGTATCAAACGAATGCCGAGAGTCGCATAACAATGGAATTTTTATTGTGTCTCGTTTACACATACTTGACGAGTTGAACTATAGTCAAATATTAATTTCTAATGTCTTTTTAGCTGTAAAAAAATTGTGAGTCAGCTCTATCAAAAGATACAACCGGTTTTGTAACCGTTGGGAATTAACGCCATTTATGGCAATCTTCATTATGTTTTAAGAAATTATAAGGGTTATAAAAGTGCTTACATACATAGTACATACGAAACCCTTCGTGCGCGAGTCCCAACTCGCACATGGCCGAATGTGTTTTTATTGCACAGGCACTTAAGCACTAAAAGAAATTCTCACGCCGATGGCCAAATCTCAATTAAAATTGTAACAATATATTTTATCATCATGACATAAACTCAATCCCTTATTAATTTGTACACAATGTATGCCATAAACCATAAATATAAACCCCATTATACTTCATTCCCATAACGACAATATCTATTGTCAAGTAACTTACCGTGTGATTGAAAACGTGTCTTATCTATCACGCAACACGCGCGCCCTTATTAACTTAATTATATTTGATATTCTTGTAGTTACATACTTGTTTTATCGGAAGTTGTGCTTTCATAGATTTTAAGAACGGTTTCACTATAATTTTATTAAATACCGGTGGTTTGACGCGGCCATAGGGAAGTTGAAAAATTTCCATTTGGATCCCCTTTTAATATCTTCTGCGGTTGTATTTGTAATGTATTTTGTGAACGTGTTCAAATGTGTGTGTGTGTGTGTTTGTGATGTCCTAAATTAATAAATTCATTTTCATTATTTTTTTCCTATTTAAGAGTATAAAAGTAGAAATATTATATTTCAGCCGGGAGAACCATTGTGAGATTGAGCGCCGTAGAAGAAACAAGATGACGGCGTATATAACGGAACTGTCTGATATGGTTCCAACATGTTCAGCGCTCGCTCGCAAACCCGACAAACTTACCATCCTTCGTATGGCTGTAGCTCATATGAAAGCTTTAAGGGGTAAATAACAATAATTATTTCCTGAACAAATTATTATGATAAACATCGTAAATTTCGTTAACAGTTATTTTTTAGCACTTCACATTGACGATGATGAGTAAAAACTATTCTTACAAAGGTTTATGTTTTAGGTACGGGGAATACGTCGACTGATGGCACATACAAGCCATCATTTTTGACAGACCAGGAGTTAAAGCATTTGATTCTCGAAGCAGCTGATGGATTTTTATTTGTAGTTAGCTGTGACACTGGACGTATCATATATGTTAGTGACAGTATAGCACCAGTTCTGAATTATTCCCAGGTATAAACAATAAAAACTATTAACTTATCATTGACACAAGAAGGTAAAGAATGTATCATTTATGAAATGTATTTGCAGGGCGACTGGTATTCGTCTTGTTTATATGATCAAGTTCACCCAGACGATATTGAAAAAGTTCGAGAACAGTTAAGTACGCAAGAACCTCAAAATACGGGTCGCATCCTGGATCTCAAAACAGGAACTGTTAAAAAAGAGGGTCATCAATGTAAGTAAATGTTTAGCAAAGAATATCAATTTTATCACTCTAGGTATTAAAGTTTATATTAGGTAGGTCAATAAATGGCAATCTTCTGAAAGTGCAATTTTGTTCCACTTCCAGTGCTAATATTGTCATGTATGACCAAATTATTTCTATAAATCGTGTGTATAATAATATTATGCTATTAATCAAACTGTTGTATTTTGAGCATTGACTAATCTTGATACTTGATTGTAGAGAACATCGAAGTAACTATTTTATATAATTAATATTATGTATAACTGCAAAGAACTCGTGTTTTAATAAAAATAAATATGAATAGATGATATCACTTGTGGCTATTGCAGCGTCTATGCGTCAAGTGATGGGTTCGCGGCGCGGGTTCATCTGCAGGATGCGCGTGGGCGGGTCAGGCGAAGGCGCGCACCTAGGCCGCCTGCGCGCGCGCAACTCGCTGGGCCCCTCGCACGACGGACAGAACTACGCCGTAGTACATTGCACTGGCTACATTAAGAATTGGCCCCCAACAGGTATCGTATTATTTGGAAACACACAGGAAAACATAAGTTGCAACGTATTTTATTATTATTTTTAGATATACTTTCTTTATATTATTTATATTATTACTAGTCTTTATATTTCTTCCAAAGTACATATTTTGATTAAATAAGATACTCGGTGAAAGCGTTTTATTCGCACGGTAATTATTAACTTCAAAATAATTTGTGTAACCATATACCGAAACGTTTGTAGAAGGTTTATTGCTATTTGTTTCAATCTTCATATTTTGTAATAGAAAGGTTTTTTAACCCATCATTTAACTAAATAACTAGTATTGCATATAGCAATCAATTAAGAAAGTTTTATAAATACAAATATGCGACTCTCTTAACCAATTTGAATATTTTAAATATTATTTTGCAATCATATGTATAAGTATTTTTAAGAATACTAACACGCGCCATCACGAGAACTATTCACGTGAACACATGTCATATGTAATTCGGGACATTAGATCTGTTTCCAGGCATGCAGATGGACCGTCCGGTCGAAGATGAATTGCACGCGTCGCACTGTTGTCTCGTCGCTATTGGCCGATTACAGGTACTTGTTAAGGTTAACTAGTAACAACTGTCGTGTTGTGTCTGGATGCTATTCTATTTATTAGAACCGGAACAATGTATTTGATGTTTCATTTTATCCACCTGTCTTATAAATATCGGTTGAGACTCGAGAAAGTGTCATATAGCAACTCTACATGACGCCCACCAAAGCTCAGAAATTGAATTGTACATGATATTGATTCGCAAGGCGTATCGTTCACAATTGTGATATCCAGTCAATTTTACATTAATTTTTAAAAATTGTTATTAGTATAAATGTACTAACATAGTTTT